>SMDT01003144.1:0-274492 GCA_005392925.1 Aquilaria sinensis | reverse complement strand
ATTGTGTTTTATATAAATTCAAACTTTTTTTAAATGTAAAAGAACTATAAAAATACTGAAATGTAATTACCAACAATGGTTTAAATCAGAACCTCAAACATTATTATTTAAGAATGCAAAATGAAATAAAGGAAAAATATAAATTTTTAACCTAAGGGAATAATTGTAATAAATCCGAAATTCAAAGGTAAGAAATACCTAGAATAAAATACCGACCAAAAAGTAAATGAAATGTTGATGAAACTAAACCCAAATAATTACTTTTAAGATTGACAAAAATCTACATCAGCCTGAATATCATTTAATTTTTTTGGAATAGTTTGCAGATAGTGTATTCAATACCATAACTGTTAGATCTAAATATGAACGTAGTATTTTTATATGAAAATACCTTAAAAATGGAATATTATATATATATGTGTGTGTAGAAAAATTATTTAGTAGGACAAGAAAATACATAAAGAAATTCTGCACTTTAAGAAACCCAAAATGTATTATAACATTTTTTTAAACAAAATTAATTATTTTTATTGATTATTCTTTTGATTAACATAAGTAGTAGAAAAAATACATAAAAAATTAATTGTTTTCTAAAAAAAATTATTCAACTAATTGTTAGGTGGATATGGTATTCAAATAATAAGTATTAGTAAAATAAAAATAATATATTAGTATTATTTAATTCCAGCTCTAATTATGGGGGTCAATAGCACAAGGGGTCCCAAGCCTTTACTTTTCATTACAAACTCATCCCAAACCTGTCAAAAATTGCATATCCATCCCAATTCTGTCATTGACTAACGTTGATTGAGAGTCAGGGGATGAATTTGCAATGTCAAGCAAAGGTTTGAGATGAATATATAACAACTGAGAGGTTAGGGACAAATTTGTTTAGGACCATCGGTACTATTTACTCGATATTTAACCTTAGTTAATATAAAAAAAGTCTAATAAATAGCAAGGCATATGACATCTACAACCAATGACAACACTGAATGTAATGGAAGATAGCTGAAACAATTCCACAACTTCTGTCCAAATAGGGATGAACCGGGAAGATATAACATAAAATTGACTGGAACTAACCCCAGACTAAAACTTGATCCATGATGAGACAAATGCAATGTAGAAAGGAAAAAACACAAAAAATAAAAACTAAAAATATAAATTCTAATAGATCTAGCTGTTGACATCCCATCAGTAACTGCTTGTAATCATCCTTTCGCAGTTAATGGTAATCGATTATCCTTTTGGAGAGACAGCCAAATCCGAGAGCAGCTGAAGAAATAAAGACCACAAAACAGGAGAATTGTTTCAAGGAAACAAATGAGGGGAAATAAAATCAACATGTTCTGAGTTTAAGAAAGAAAACATAAAATAAATAAATGGAACTTTTAGCCAAATCTAGCAAAGAGATCGGATTTGGCTGATTGAACAAAATTTTTTGGTGGGCAAAACTGGTGCAACTAGAGTTTTTTGGGAGAGGAGAACAGAAGCAAGTGTGTTGCCTTTTTGTCATTGTTATTTTTTTTTTTAACGAGAATCAATTGTGCATTTAATAATTCCTAACTTGTAGCACAAGTTATAAATAGGGAGAAGGGGCAAAAATGCTACTAATGTTTTTATCCAAAATTGTTACTAATGTTACTTATTGGGAGGAATTTTACCACCAAATTTACCAAAAAAAAAAAAGGTGATATAGTCACTGAGCATCTAACAATATAAATATTTCATTGAAAATGATAATATTTCATGCCACGTTTCCAACACGCCAGCACCGCATCAGCAGCTAGCAAATTCAGAAAACTTTAAAGTAGCCCCTAAAAAATTGGTCTTTCACCCCTAGGTACCGTACGTTGCAAATATGTTATTTTGACCATCTTCTCCAATAGGCATGATCTTGACTAGGCCAAGGGCTCCCTAGTGAGAGTTCGGCTCCTTGTCGCTGACCTCATCTTTTTCCCTATGCCTGCTATTGCCGTTGTCGTCATCACTACCATTGTCCCTTTCATCTTTCTTACCCTCATATTCAAAACCTTTCCACACATGACCTGAAAAAGTAGTGCCTACCTTGTCAACATTGCTGAATGATTCCTAGCGATATAAATCTTAGGAAACTAGAAAAAAACCCAGTCCAATTTTGAATAAAAGAATGAAATAGTGAAGAAAATGGTGAAAATGACAAATTTAGAAACATAGGTGCCAAGGTTTTAGGCAGAGAAAACTTGGAATCAAAATGTGCATTTTTTGCATTTTATCACATTTGCCAAACAACAATTTTAACAATCAGTGATAAAATTGCTCCAAATTGGTCAAATTAATGATAATTTTGCATCAAAAGAAACATTATTGGCAAAATCGCTCCATCAACTATGATGATCCAAATCCATAATTGGTTCATGGAACATTCTCCCACACCACATGAGCTATCAGGATAAGTGCTAAGTGATCAAGCTTAGAAACTTGGAGTAACTCACACATTAGAATTCAAAGAAACTTCTCATATTAGATATGGGGGTATCACAATCTCCCCCACTTATAAGCTCAACATCTTTGTTGAGCCACAAATATATATATATAATCGTGAGGCCAATAAGTGATGAATATGAACTGTACATAAAACAAATGAAATATAATCGGGCCTCGGTTAGCACAGAATCAAAAGTACGGTTTACATAATCATGAAATTGGGTTGGATTTGATACAATTTTTGATGACTCAAGTCTAGAACTGATACATGAAACACTTGCCCATACTATATGGACTATCCTTTATAAAAGGATAAGTGCTAAGTGATCAAGCTTTGAAACTTTGGAGTCATACATACACATCAAAAGTAACATAGATTTCCTAATGTGGGATATGGGGTGCTACAATCTCCCCCACAAGGACATTGGACCATAAATAGTTCATAAATTGTGAGCCTAGTAAGTGATGGATATGAAATATATATGAAACAAATAGAACAAAATTTGGCATTGGCCCATAAAGAATTAAAAGTACAGGCTACACTATCATGGAATTGGGTCGGCTTTGTTGCCATTTGCAATGACCTAAGTCTATAACTGGTCCATAAATCACCTACCACACTATATAGGCTATCCTTTGGAAAAGAATAAGGGTGAAGTGATCAAGCTCTGAAACTTTAGAGTCATATATACACATTAGAAATCACGCTAACTTCCCATGTGAGATATAGAATGTCATAAACTTCCTATTTATATGCCCAACATCCTCATTGGAACACAAATAGATCTAAAATCATAAGCCCAATAAGCAATGGATATAAACCATACTGTTGACAGCCAATTTCGTCCGACCATTAAACATTAAAATTACACACAAAAAATAATAATAAATAAAAATAAAAAAATAATATATATAAAAAATAATAAAAATAATAATAATAATAATAATAATTAGCTTAGGAGGCATTTTTGTTTTATAGGGTTAGTTTTGAAATAATATGTGTGTCTATAAGATATAAAAGAAAAATTCTAAAAAAATTGACAAAAATGAAAAGTTTGGGGTGACAATGACAAAATGAGAAGTTTGGGAAGAATCTGAAGAAATATGGAAGTTCTAGGGAAAATTTTGGTGATTATTCGCAAGGTTTGGGCCTAGCCGACAGAAAAGATAAATTTGACTCAATCAGAAGCATCAGGAACATATCAGAAGTCAAAGAGACGTAAAGGACTAAAATTGTCATTTTACCAAATTAAGAGATAAGTCTGTTTTTAATTAAATTTCGAATTATTTTTAATCATAGAAATTCAAGCCTCCTTCCCCTATAAATAGGGGTCCAAATCTGTGAAGAAGAAAAAAAATAGAGTAAGATTTGAGCTCCTTTTTAAAAAAAGAAAAACTGTAGCTTTAGTCACTGGTTCTCCTTCCTCACCCAGGAAAAAATCCTAAACTTCTATTCCTATTCCCTACTGCCAACGTTTCTAACCCAAAACCACTTTTTCATCAATCCTCTAGCCGTTGTCCTCACACCGGCCACCATCCTCATCCTCCATGAAATAGCCCTAGCCGCCGCCGCCAAGCCCAGCCGTCCGATTGCGCTATTGTTGCCGGAAAATGAAGAAAAAGCAAAGAAAATTGTTTCACCTGCCAGATTTGAATTTTTTTCCTTTTGGATATAACTCTCTTTTAACCTTTCATCTTTTCTTTTTTTTTTTTAATTCAAGCCATTAACCTTTTTTTTTTTATTTTGGCAGAACTAACAATAATCTTTTGTGTGCTTTGTTTATTTTTTATTTTTTTTTATGGAAGGTTGTACCTTCTACTTTTCATTTTTGTCTATATAAGTCACTAACATTTTTCTTATTTTTGTGGATATGTCATTAACATCTAACTTTTTTGTGTTTATTTTTTTATTTTTTTATAGAAGGTTGTACCTCCTACTTTTACGTGGATGGCCAAAAGCCCCACACTTTTTATTTTTTTTTATGGAAGGTTGTACCTCCTACTTTTCATTTTTGTCTATATAAATCATTAACCTTTTTATTATTTTTGTGGATATGTCATTAACATCTAACTTTTGGTGTTTATTTTTTTTTTTTGTTATTCTTTTTATGGAAGGTTGTACCTCCAACTTTTCATTGTGTTTATATTAGTCACTAATTTTTTTATTTTTTTGCAGATGGGCCATTAACAATTATTTTTTATTTTATTTCTTTTTTTTTCTTGATTTTTCCATGGAAGGTTATACCTCCTATTTTTTTTTTTTTACGTGGATGGTTAAACACCCACATTATTTGTTTATTTAATTTCTGCAATTTATTTATTTTTATATGTGGATAACTAACATTATTTTATTTATCATTTTTTTTCTTTCTTCTCTATGTTTTGGCCAAAAAGCTCGTCTTACTTTCTTTATTTTCTTTTTATATCATTACAATAAAAGCCCCCCTGTCTTTTATTTTGTTTTGGAATATTAAGACACATTTTATTATTTCCTTCAAAATAACAAAAATTTAACCTTTTATTTGCCTTAAATAAAAATAAATTTAAGAAAAAAATCATAACCAGATGATTCTATAAAAATCCTTTTTTTTTAAAAAAAGTATATTTTTAGATCTATGAATTAGATATTTACTTTTAAAAAAAAAAAATTAATATGAAGATCATAAAAAAAATCAAAATTCCATAAAAATTTATGACTAAAAATAAATAATTAATATTAAATCAGGAATTAAAATTTTCATTAAATTCCATGTCCGGGTGATCCGATAGGATTTATGGTTTGGAAAATATCAAACTTTAATAAAAACGAATAAAAGTTAAAAACCAAGATTAACAAAAAATCCATATTTGGATAATTCGGCAGAATTGATGACATGGATTAATTAAAATATTTAATAATAAATTAAAATTTTAAATTTTCATTAAATTCCATATCCGAGTGATCCGATAAGATCCTCAATTTGGAAAATATCAAAGTTAATAAAAATGAATTAAAATTAAGTAATAAGATTAAAAAAATCCATATTCAGATAATTTAGCAGAATTTATGATATAGATTAGAAATTAATTAAAACACTTAAATAAAATTAAATTTTATTAAATTCCGTATCCGGGCGATTCGATAGAATCCACGGTTCGGAAATAGTAAATTTATAAAATTATTATAAAAATCAAGTATCAAAGATCAAAGATTCCATATCCGTTTGATATGATAAAATTCATGGTTTGGAATTAAATTCATTAAAATTATTATACTCGACCAAAGATTAGATCAAGAAATAAATAGTTAGGAAAAGATAAAAACTGAACCCATGGTACCAATTTCCGGGTGCTTTAATAGGGTTATTTTAGCGTAACCGACTCACGATCTTAGAATCTCTCACAGACCATTACAGGTATCCAATCGACCTAGATAAACGGATTAGTGGCGACTCCATAAATTTCACCTTGCTACACATACATAGAATGGATAAATTGAATTGGGCCTCAGCCCACACAAAATCATAAGTAAAGTTCATACCATGTTGAAATTGGGTTGGCTCTAATGCTACTATAATGACCCAAGTTCAGAACCAGTCTATAAAACACCTGCCCACATCACATGAGCTATTATTTGTGCAAAAGATAAGTCCTAGGTGATCAAATTTTGAAACTTGGAGTCATATATACACATAAAAAATTATACAAACTTCCCATGTGGAATATAGGGTATCACATTCACCTAACTTTAATGGCATTTTTACCTTTTCTCTTATTATAAATATCATAATTTTAAGACATCTCCAAGTTACATTGTTTTTAATTTCCATCAGTTTGGTAAGATATATACAAACCTTATGGCATAAAAAACAAAAGAGTTAAAGCCAATGTGGTTAGTTTTTATACTTTATCTTCTAAAAATTAATATGTCTAATTTTTATCAACAAAATTACTCTAATTAGATTAAAATTTCAAGGTGCTACTGTTTGGATTTAAGATTTCATGAATTCATAGTCAAGTCTATACATACTATAAAAATAGTAAGAAATAAAGAATTGAATGTGCGAACTTGCCAGCAAAAGGAAGAAACTGGTCATGACCCAGAACCTTAGTGAGGAGATCATCTAACTACTCTGTACTGGGAACATGATGCTGAACAAAATCAAGTAATTGAATCTTCTCCTAATAAAAGTGCCAGTATATCTATATATACTTTGTTCTTTCATAGAATACTGTACTTATTGTGATGTGAAATGCAATCCTATTGTCAAAATAAAGTTGCATAGGTTGTTTTTGTTCTATTGAAGATTGTTGAATAGGTATTGAGCCACATTAGTTTGCTACTTGTCATGGCCTTAGCTCTATATTTTGCCTTAACTAAGGAGCGTGCAATAGTGTGCTACTTCTTAGATTCCAAGAGATAGGTTCACCACCAAGTCCGATAACAAAAGTAGTCGTGGGAGGACATGTGATTTGGTAACTAGCCCAAGTTGCATCACAAAAGGCTCATAATCTCGTGTTATTCTTTGCTAGAAACAATGTGTCTTGACCTACAAATATTGAATCACATCCATTATTACATATAGATGAATATCACAAGGCTTCTACATGAATTAACCAAAGAAATTTACATCATAGGTGATATTCGGCCTACTGGTTTTGAGATAAATAATCTTTCCTACAAAGTGATAATACTGCACCTAGATCCAAAAGTAGCTTTCCTTCACTCTTATAAAGGTGTAGTTATTGTTTGGTAAGAAAGGAATTTGGTCTACAACTTTTCTTTTTGACTTCCTTTAGTATACCTAAGGTTGTGCTTTCATTAAGATAAGAAACATTGGGAAGATCAAGTAGCTTTAAAGGCTAAGGAAGTATTTCAAATTTCTGAGTTCTTTAATGTGGAACAACTCATGTAATTTTCTTTTCAAGTTGCTGATTTGCTTTGTATCATTTCCTACAATAATTATGTCATCTGCATAGACTAATGCAACAATGAAATTTGTTCCATTACCCTTGGTGAAGAAAAAATAATCACATTTTGACTACCTGAACCCAATCAATGAAAGTGATTTAGAGAATTTAACAAAGCATTATCGAGGAGCCTATTTAAGACGAGGTAGAGATTTATGCAACTTATAAACTCTAGTATCACCTTGTTTGACAATTCTAGTGAGTAGCCTTATGTAAATTCTTTCATTTAAATTCCCATGAACAAAAGAACAGTTTACATCTAATTGATATAATTTTCATCCTTTAGCTGCAGCCAGTGATAAAAGACATCTCATGGCAGTTAATTTAACAACATTCGCAAATATTTCAATATAATCAATACCCTCCAGCTAATTGAACCCTTTAGCCACTAACAAAGCCTTATAGTGCTCAATGGTTTATTATACCTACTAGGACCTAATTTTACATATGAGATGCCTAGCTCTTTACATGCAGTGTACAAATCTATGTATCTAATGTTTATTTTCGTATATAAGATGTCTAGTTTCGTGTATAGGATGTCCAATCCAATTTTTTTAATATGGTGTCTTGTTAAACTAGGAATCATTTCACGTTAAACATAGTCAAAGAAACACTAAGTGATTAGAATTAAAAAAAAAAAAAGAAAACCATAAAAATATCACCTGATTTTTTGAAATAAATATCTTGAAAAATGACATGATTATCTCCCAATTAAATGTAAAATTTGAATAAAAAATTGTCTTGTCTATATCACTTATAAATAACATGCAGACATTCAAACCTCAGAAATAGACACTTAAACACTAGGAGTAGACATTCTTTACCCCATATCAAATACTATGGAGCAAACATTCTTAATCCTATAATAGACACCATGCTACTAACAACGGTATGATTCAACTTGGTGTACGCCTGGCACTGGCTAACATTATACTATCTCCACCGAAAGCAACATTTTTTGAATCATAGATAATGCTTTTCATCATGTTTTTATGAAAAAAAAAGGAAAAAAATGATACTTGGTTGAAATTGAAAAGAGCAATTTTATTTTTTCAATTATGGAATATAACTAAAAGTAAATATTTTTGAAGATAGCTGACATTCCATCTCCAAAAGCTGATACATTAATTAAACTAATTTTGGTAATAGTACTAAGGATCAATTCAAAAGCTTCTTTTTTTAAACTAACTAATTGAAAAATTACTTATTCCCTTTCTAAAAATAGTAAAACTTTTAATTAGCAGTCAAATTATTTTTTATAAATTATTTTTCAAATTCTAATTTAAATTATATAGTACCCATTTTCCCTTTCAACTATCTTATTATTCTAACAATAACTCAATAGTTTAAATTACCATTTTTTTCATACATCTAAATGTAAAATAGTTTTCTTAGGAGTGAGAAACATTGTATTTCTTTAATTTTAATAAGAATGTCTAAACATCAAGCAAGCCGTTAATGTTTTGTTCTATTTATTTTAGTCGCCATGCTTATAGAAGCCACATGTATACTCTGAAAAATGTATGAGCTGTGGCTAGAGGTGAGTATTTAGTTTATTTAGTTTGAACTGAACCAAATAAGTTGATTTATTCAGTTTTTAGTTTTTGATGGTTAGAAATTGGATAAACTAAATTAGCTTGTAAAACTAAACTCAAACTAAACTAAAATATTTTGGTTTGGTTCAGTTCCAAATTAAATTAACAAAAAATATATGAAGGAAGAAAGAAACTACCTGTTGCTGCTGAACAAACCCAAATATCCAAACATTAAGACTTAGAAGTTTATAGTGCTACATAAAGACATACAAAGTGCACAAGCAAACAAGCTAAAATAAGAAAAATTAGGACATACAAGTTCATAGATACATAAACATAACCGAAGATAGCTACATAGAAAATCCAAATATTAAGACTTTAAATCAAGGGTTAGTACGTTCTAAATAGATAATCTCTCAAGTAACAAACATGTAATTTGAGAAAGATCACTCTCTTCTACCATTCATCAATTCTTCCATTCCCATGTGCAATTCCATTTCACTCATAGCTACATAATCGATTGATCACAATTCAAGTCTCATCGTACCTACAAAATTTAGCAATTAAACCAACCCATCATCAATTAGTTAGACTTGTGAATTAAAATCAATACAAGTTTAGTAATGATATTGACACCTACATTAATATTTACAATCAACTCTTAGACATTAATCATTGTGTTCTCCCTAATCGTATTCCTAAAGTCATCTTTGATAGCTCTAAAACTTTAGAACACATAAATGTTAACAATGAATAGATAATAACACTTCTAGTTGAAATGTAAATTAAAGGTTAATGCAAGAATAAAAATGACCATGTTTGATTTTTTCAAGAGCCTCCCAAGGCTTCCTCCACACTAACTTGATGTCTCATTCTAAGTCAATCTTGTGCACAAATAAGAGTTTGCACTATTTTAGAACTTAGTGAGCTCCTAAATGAGTCGAGGACTCGACCTCATGTACTAATGCAGACTATGAGGCAATAATAGAGACAAGAAAAGTTGGTATATCATGAGCCATAGCTCCAAGTATAGGGAAGTAGTGACAATTGAGCTTCCATCACTTTAACACATCAAATTTTGAGGAAACCGGTACTCTTGGTTTTATTCCTAACATTTCCAGGCACATTTTAAAACTTCATTCTTTCCTTTGTGATAGTGTGCTTCCCTTTCTTTTGGCTTTTAAATCAAACTTGTTTGGGTATTTAAGTTCTCGAACTTGATTCAGCAGATTAAAAATGAACAATTACCTTATATTCATCAAATAACTTACAAAACGCAATCTTCACCTTTCTTGTAATGTGAGCGCCAGCATGCCTTTTTGCAACATACATGTCATCTAATGCAAAATTCAAGAAAAGTCAATTTGTATTGAAGACCGAGAACAACAACAACAACAACAACAACAATGTAAATCAACATGTTTATCTTCTTAATGTTTTCCCAATGTTTTCATACTTCTCTTTCATTCCCAATGTTTTTATACTTCTCTCTCATTCTCTAGGCCATGAAAGTAAATTCGACATCCTCACTACCTTGCCACTGTTGCAACAACCCATCAATCTTTCTAATCTCAACAAAGAATTTATTGGTAGTCACATAGATAGAAGTTGATACCCTACATATGGGTTCATAAAAGTTTTCAAGAAAGCTCTTAAAAGACCTAACATTATTCTAATCTCCTTTCACATGAACCACAGAATTTTGAATAAGCTAAATATTGAAATTTGGATCATAAAGACCATATCTAGTAAAGACTCCCTCAAACTTTTGTGCCTGCATCTAATAACAAAAAATTTGAGTTCCATCAAGTGCTAACATCAATACATAATAAAGCCTTATTTGTAATTCTTTCAAGTGAAGTACAATTTTTGAAATTGACCAACCTAGCAATTGAGTATGTAACATACCTTATTGTATTCCTCACACAAGCAATAGATGCATTAAATTCCTTCAACCCATCATGAACAACTAAGTTCACAATATGTGCAATGCATTTTGTATGAATGTATTTACATTTGATAGTTCTAGTTCCTGAACTAATAATTACTTTTCTCAAATAATCAAGAGCCACATCACTAGAGCTAACATTATCAACAATGATGGCAAACACTTTATCTGTTTCCCAATCACATAAATAATTCTTTAGAGCATTAGCAATTGATTCACCATTATGACCAGTAAATTGACAAAAATTCAAGATTTTTCTTTTGTAGGTTCTAATTGTGATCTATGTAATGAGCAATAAGACACATGTAATTGAACTTTGTATAAAAGTTAAACTATTAGTAGTAAGAGAAAACCTCTGGCAACTAGATTTGGGATAAGCTTTTTTTGTAGTTCTTTCATTAGAGTGAATATCAAATCAATCCCTAGTGATTGTATGATGATATGGAATGCTAAACCTAAAGCATGCAATAAACATCATATACCTAAAATTTCCATTTTCACAAACTTAAAAGGAAGCACATTCAAAATAATCATCAAGGTCACATCCATTTTAATAACATCTTCTTCAAACTTTCAACCAAGTGCCACTTCCTTCATCATTCCTACCATTAAAGGGGTTTGGTGCGATTTTTATTTTACCTCAAGATTGAGCACACATGTTCATCTATGAGAAAGAGCTCAACTTGTCCTATTGTTCTATGGGTCCACTGCATATTATTTGTCATAGTACTTGTACTTATACTTCTATAACCTTCTCCATCTTCAAATTTTATAAAATGCTTTATACATTTGATCTTAAAGCCTTATCTTTGAGTTCTATAATTTTTTTTTCATTTTGCTGTTTGTTTTGATCTTTTTTTTTTTTTTTATCTCCTAATAGGGATGAGGAAGGAGGATCCAAAAGACCATCATCTTCTATGGCATTAGCATTCAAATCCAAGTTAGTACAACCAATTTTTTTATCAGTTATCTACATTAAAAGCATGTTAAAATCAGTTAGTATAAATTACCAAAAAATTCATGTAATCAATATGACTAGAATCAATCACAAACAGAAAAATGGTATATGACAGGTAACAAGATACCCTAGAAATTTTCATACCATACAACAACCCAATTTCTCCACCTAAAACCCAATCTTGTTCCAAGATACATTGCATCACTCAAACAAGCTCACACCAAAAACAAAAAAAGCTGATACGTAATATTTGGATATGTCAAACATGCTATAGATACAGGGGAAGCCGTAGTTAAACTTTAATTTTATTTTCCCTCTCTTGGTAAAAACTCGTAGTAATGCCCCGAGGCATCCTCGTTAAGTGACATTGTGACTTCTGGAGGGACTTCCTGAGAGGAAGAACCCCTGGAGCCCAGATTTCCCAGAGGAGCGTGCCTGAAAAGCTCAGAATAGAGGGTTAGGAGGTCCCCGGAGTGTATTTTCGGGGAGGAGCCTCCGACGCCCAAGTTAGTGTCTTGAGAAGGTGAAGGGGGAGCACTAAAGGTTTTAGTGGCCTTGCTTGTTCGTGTTTTCTCAAGAAAAAAAGAGGGTTTGGTCCTGGAGAGTCCCCCTGCCAAGGTTTGTTTCCTGGTATTTATAGGAGTATTCAGTCCGTTCAGATCATGATATGTGTTCGGTCAGATCTTTCCTGTACCTTCGGGCGCAGGGGACAAGTAGCTGTTTGCAGGCTCCTCGAGCCTTGCTCCAAGACAGGTCGTGACAAGACTTGGACTACGTGGATGTGTCAAACCGCCATTCCAGGCGGCTTGTAGCGCCTGTGGATGACATGTCAGAGGCTCCTTAAATGCTCCTGTCGTACTCCTGAGGTTCCCTGGGTGAGGTCATCCCTTGGTACGGACGTCCTTCTTTGGCCGGTGTACCCCTAGTTCGGGAAGCCCCCTAGCTCGGGGGTTCCGCCTTCGGGCCAACTATTCTCCCGTTTTGGAATAGCTAGACCTTCGCCTCCGAAGGCGATCCGCTTGGTCCCCCGAGGGAGCTGGTAACGTTTTTGGAGTTCCTGAGGTGTTAGCCGAAGTCCCGAGTTTGACACGTCTTGACTTTGCTACTTCCAAGGTCGGTGACAGTGCCTCCTTCGGGTGACATTAAGCTTTCCGGTTACCTTGTCTTCGGCAGGAGGCACGGGGTGAGAGAGGCGATAGTCCTTCGGCTATCACAAGCCCCCCTTTGGAAAGCTGAAGTAGATACTTCGGTTTATCAGCTTTTGAATGCAGTCTCTCAGGGCCTTGGTTATAACAATTTTTCCGAGGATGGACCTCTTGTCTGAAGACACCGGCTTGTTCAGTCATAATCTGTCTCTTGGTGTCTTCGAGGTAACCTACCTCTCTCTTTTTGTAGATCTGCGCCACGTCGCGTCTCGTAACCAGACGTGTCAGTCTAGAGTGGCGCGCCCAGGTGTAGGAGTGTTAGAAGGCGTGACCCCCATTTGGCGCAATGGTTGACACGTGGCAACCTGCTATTGGCAGGAACTGTATCGGATAAAGCAGGCACGTCTTTTCATGAGCTCTGAGCAATTATGGCGACTGTTCGCCTTCGCGGAGTAGTTATGATGCCGGTTCGCCTTCGCCTCTCGGCCTATATATACTTCTGTTCCGTCATAACCCTCTTTTGCTTCTGTTTTTGCTCTCAACTGCTTTCACGTTTTCTTCCGCTTTTTCTGGTGATCCTTTTTAACAGGGTGTTTTCCGGCAACCTTTCGCGACGGCATCTTCAAATCCAGATTTCGGCAAAACATTTGGTGGGTTTTAACTTTCATAGCCTTTTGCTTTTTAAGCTTTCCCGAAGTTGTTTTTGGCCTTTCTCCGAAATCATTTTTCAGCCAACCATGCCTATTCCCTAAAGTTGGCAACCCCTTTTGTCTCATCCTTACTATACTACTCCTAAAAAATTAGAAAAATGGAAGACCAAGTTCTTCTTTCCCTCGTACGCCGTTACCCGGTTGCCACGTTCGGACCAATTTAGCTTTTCGAACCGTGGCGACGAGGTTACCGTTTTTCGAGCTCAACTGAAGGCCGGACTTCGGTATCCTCCTCCGAAGATGATTTGCGACTTTTGCCAATTCCATGGCATTGCCGTAAATCAGCTTCCGCCGAACTCGTACTGCTATTTTAACACCTTCCTCTGCATGTGTGGTGTTTTCAAAATAGAACCCCACTTCATCATCTTTATGCAGTACTATAAGCTCTTCGTGGTCCCGAAGGGTGGCTTTTACTTCATGCTACCTCGGGGATCAGAGAGCAAAAGGTATATGTTTACTTTTGCCACCAAGGACAGCTGGCGAGGGTGGCAACAAAAATTTTTCTTTCTGAAGATGGAGGAGGCCTAGTCGCACGTTCCGACCAAGTGGGCTTGGGGAAGGCTAGAGATGGACGTCGTAGATCCGAGGATAATGCTGACTCCTGAGTTGGCTCCCATATTTGTGGATTTCGACAAACGTATCCGCGCCGTCTCCGACTGGGGTTCCGAGGTCCCTTCGCGCTCCCTCTACCCCTTCCCCATCAATTGGAAGCTGATGACCGAGGAGGTTCTTCGGGAGTTAGGGGTAGTGAAGGAGCACAAGACCGACCTCGGAATGCTGGCTCCTGACATCGCTGGGAAGGATTCTTGGCTGGTGCAACTCCTTCGGAAGGAAACTATTTACGAAACTTTTTACGAGCGTAAGTTATCTCCGAATCCCTCTGTTATAATTTCACCTTGGACTCATGCTGATGTCTTCTTTCTTTTTCAGAGATGGGCGACGATACTGCTGCCTATTACAAGTCCCTTTTTCTCGGTCAAGCCGAGAAGGGCGAACAGACGAAGAAGGCTGTCTCCCGAAGGCAGAAATCGTCTGGGGCTGGGCCATTTGTGGCCAAACGGGGGAAGAAGGATGCGCCTCCTTCTCTTCCAGAGATTTCCGAGGAGGCGAGCGAAGAGCCCGAGGTTGCTACTGTCCCGCCGGCCGAGGTCGCTACCGACCTCACTGCTCAGAGTCCCACTCGTTCGGCGACTCTTCTGGATGCTTTGGTAGAAGCCCCTTCTGCCGAGGAGCGCCGTAGGAGCAAAGGCAAGGAAATTTCTGCCAAGGGGACTCAGGGCTCGGATGACGATGTCACCGAGGTGCCTCCAGGTTTGCTTTCTCAGACAAACTGTGATGCCTTTACTTTTTTTTGAACTTTGAAATTTACTTGCCTTGACCAGCTTCTTGTTTTGCCGTGCAGGGGAGTTATTTACTCCGGGTTGGGCAGCCGAGCACGCCCGGAAGCGAGCCCTTCGGGATGCCCGTATCCCGAAGAAGCCTTTCTGGTCGTTTACGGAGGACATGAATTTGTACTCCGGAGACTGCCAGCGAATGGCTAAAGAGATCTCGAAGGGGATGCTTACTGAAGCCTCCTTCAGGGCTATCGCGGAGGCTCACCCGGGCGATGATTCCCTGGCCGCAAAACTTTTCGAGCACGCTGCCCAGGTATGTTTTACGCCTTTCTTTCTTTTTTCCTTTGGATTTTTTCCAAGTGTTTGGCTCTCTCTTTTCTCTTTTGCCTTACTGACTTTGCCTTTTTTTTTTGCAGCTGCTGGGGTACGCTGGTTTCCTCAGAGTTCGGGTGGCGAGGCAGACAGCGTTCCAAGCCTCGACCTTAGAGGTTATAGAAAAAACTAAGGCCACATGCTCGAAATTAGCTGCCCAGAACACGCAGCTGGCTCAAGCTGCAGGGAAGAAGATTGCCACCGTTCGGGAGGGGTTCCTGAAGGAAAAAGAAGAACTTGTGAAGGAATCCTCCCAGAAGATTTCTGACCTCGGCTCCCAGGTGGCGGAGCTGATTTCAGCGAATGAAGCCTATCAAAAGGAGAAGTCAGAGTTTGAGGTTCTCCTGGCGAAGGCGCTTGCTGAGAAGGCCGCACTTCAAGCCGAGGTCGATGCTTTGAAGAAGGAGCCGGAGAAGAAGAAGATGAAGGCATTGAAGAATAAGGTCGCGGATCTGGAGGAGGACCTTGACGCCCTTGGTGTCGAGAAGGATAAGTCCGACCAGATGACCAAAGTCGGTTTTCAGGACGGCTTTTGCCTTGTTCGGCACCAGGTCCTGCAGAAGTTTCCAGATCTAGACCTTTCTTTCTTGAAGGCCTTAAACATTCTCGATGGACCTCGTTAGGCTTGGTCAAAGATTGAACACTTGAACTTGCCCCTTTCGCTCCCGGCACCGAAGGTAGTGGAGAAGGACGCAGGAGCTAGTGGCTCTTGGGACGCCGAGATCCCTTAGTTTGTTTTAGGGCCCTTTGCCTTCTTTTCCTTCTTTTTTGTACTTCTTCTTTTGGCAATCTTTCTTCTCTGTAAGCAGATTCGTCCTTAATAAAGATTCTTTTTTGGCTAAGTCTTTTTGTGAGATTTTTCATTTCCCGTTGTCCCGAACATGTTCGCTAAAGAGACTTCGGAAAATCAAATCTGCGCTTATTACAGCGATCGCCTTCGCGGAATTCTGGCTTGTATAATTTATACTTAAGAAATTTTCTAAGAAACTTTTGTACTTAGAATATTTTTCTAATTTGTACAATACAACTCTCCCGCGAGATCCTAAGCATAGAATTTTTTCAAGGCATCCGAATGCCAAGTATTTTTTAATTCTACGCCTTCGGCATCGCCGAGTTTGTACACCCCTTTTCGTACTTCGGCACGAACCAGATAAGGACCTTCCCAATTTGCACGCAATACCCCGTGGGATGGTCTTCGGGGTCCAAATTGAACCATTCGGAGAATGAGGTCTCCTTTCTTTATTCCATTTGGCCTGGCGCGCAAGTTTATAGCCGCGGCCATTCTTTGCTGAAAAGCTTTTCTTCTCAGCTCGGCTGTTTCCCTGTGTTCGCCGACGAGGTCGAGCTTGGTTCTTAGTCTAAGGTCATTTCCACTTTCATCAAATACTTGCACTCATACCGATGGTCGCACTACCTTGATTGGGATGATGGCCTCTGTACCGAAAACGAGTGAAAAAGACGTTTCCCCTGTGGCTCTTCGAGGTGTTGTTCGGTAGCTCCATAATACGCTTTGGAGCTCTCCTGGCCATTTCCCTTTTGCTTCCCCCAGTCTCTTTTTCAGACCATCTTTTATGGTCCTGTTAGATACTTCTACCTGCCCATTGCTTTGGGGGTGAGCTACTGGGGCGAAGTGCATTTTTGTCCCGAGGTCACTGATAAATTCCTGGAATCCTTTGTCTATAAACTGGGATCCGTTATCAGCTACTAGTACCCTTGGTATGCCAAATCTGCACACGATATTCTTCCATACGAACTTCTGCACTTCTTTTGCCGAGATAGTAGCCAAGGGTTCTGCCTCGACCCATTTGGAGAAATAATCTATCGCTACCACGCAGAACTTCACGCCCCCAGGTGCCGTTGGGAGCGGTCCTATGAGGTCTATGCCCCAAACTGCGAAGGGCCAGGGATAGTCAGCCGAAGTCACCATTTCCGAGGGTGTCCTCTGGATATTCGCGTGTCTTTGGCAACTACCACATTTCTGGACGAATTGCCTAGCGTCCTTTCTTAGGGTAGGCCAAAAGTACCCTTGGCGAAGTATTACTGCTGCCAGGGCGTCGGTTCCAATGTGTGAACCACAAGCGCCTTCGTGAACTTCTTCGAGGATCACTTCAGTATCCTCTTCGCCAACGCATCTCTGTAATGGATTTGCATATCCCTGCCGATACAACTCTTCGCCAATTAGGAAGAATCGACCGGAGCGCCTTCGAACTTTTGCGGCTTCGCCAGGGTCTTCGGGGAGTACATTGTCTGTGATATACCTCTTTATTGGGTCCTTCCAGCTTTTTCCCGAAGTTGCTATGCTCAGTATTGCAATGCTCGGGCTGTTTAGTACTTCGGTGCATGTTTTCAACTTTGCCAAGCAGTCTGCATCGGCATTATCCCGTCGAGGTATGTTTTCAATTTTTACGGTGTCGAACTCCCGAATGAGCTTTGCTATCAATTCATGGTATTTTGCTAAGGTTGGATCCTTCGTCCTATAGTCCCCTGCTGTTTGCCGACCTATCAGTTGGGAATCGCTGTGGGCCTTTAGATTTCTCACGCCAATTTTTCTGGCTAGGCGTAATCTTGCTATGAGGGCTTCATACTCAGCCACATTGTTGGTGACGTGAAAGCTGAACTTGATAGCCTTTATTACCTCTAGGCCTTCGGGACCTTTGATAACTACCCCCGCTCCCTGGTGTTCGGACCCCGAGGCTCCGTCAACATACAAAGTCCATTCTGGCTCACCTTCGTTTGGATCCGGATAGCTGTCCTCGATGGTGGGTACTTCGGCAATGAAGTCTGACAGAGCTTGAGCTTTTATGGCTCTTCGAGGTTCATAAGTGATGTCGTGTTCGCCAAGCTCTATACACCATTTGGAAAGTCTTCCCGAATGATCAACCTTTCTCATGACATCGCGCTGGGGTAGAATGCTTCGGACGATGATAGGGTGAGCCTGAAAATATGGTCGCAGCCTTCTTCCTGCTAATACCAAGGCATATATAGCTTTTTGCAACAATGGATATCTGACTTCGGCGCCATGCAGAGACTTGCTTACATAATAGACCGGCCATTGCTTCGGCCCTTCCTCTTTTACAAGGACCGAACTCACTGCTTTTTCTGTGACGCCGAGGTATAACACAAGGGGCTCTCCCTCGCGGGGTTGCCGCAGAGTGGGCAGGCGGGCTAGACAGACTTTGAGTTCTTCCCAGGCCTTTTGGCAGTCCTCATTCCAAGGGTGATCACCACTCCCGAGGTTGCCTTCCTTTTTTGCGGCCTTTGTGAGCACTTTGAAGAATGTTCGGCATCGGTCTTCATACCTGGAAATAAACCTGCTAAGAGAGGTTATCCTTCCAGTGAGTCTTTGTACATCTTTTATTGTGATGGGAGTTCAAAATTCAAGTAGAGCCTTAATCTTTTCTAGGTTAGCATCAATGCCTCTTTTTGACACCATTTACCCAAGAAACTTTCCCGAGGTTACGCCGAAGATGCACTTCTCGGGGTTAAGGCGGATCCCGAAGGTTCTGAGCTAGTGGAAAGTTTTCTTTAGGTCTGCGACGTGGTTGCTAGGCAGCTTGCTTTTGACTATCATGTCATCGACGTAGACTTCCATATTCCTCCCTATTTGGTCGTTAAAGACCTTGCTCATCAACCTCTGGTAGGTAGCTCCTGCATTCTATAGCCCGAAGGGCATTCTGACGTAACAGTACGTTCCCCCCTCGGTGATGAAGGCAGTTTTCTCCTCATCTTCGGGGTCCATCCTTATTTGATGATATCCGCTGAAGGTGTCTAAGAAACTTAGGAGCCCGAATTCGGCGGTTGAGTCTGCCAATTGGTCTATCGGTGGGAGAGGATATGAGTCTTTCGGGCAAGCATCGTTCAAGTTTCTGAAGTCGATGCACATTCGGAGCTTATTGCTTCCTTCTTTTGTGGCAATAACCACGTTGCTTAACCATTCGGGGTACTTGACCTCCCTGATGACATCAGCGTTCAACAGACGCTGGACTTCCGTTTTGACAAAGTCACTTTTATGGGCTGAGATGCCTCGTTTCTTTTGCCGGACAGGTTTTGCTTCCGGACTTACTCTAAGGCTATGCTGTATTATGCTAGGGTTTACCCTTGGCATATCTTTCGGCGTGTAGGCAAACAGGTCTTTATTTGTCAGCAGAAAAGATACAAGTTTTTTCTTGTCACCTTCGGCCAAGTTCTTCCCTATTTGGGTATTTTGGCCTGGGACAAGTTCTACTTTTTCCATTTCCACTTTCGCGGGATCTTCTGCCTCATCCTCTTTTGGTGCCTTTGCCTCCATTGTTTGTGTGAAGTTATTTGCCGGAGCTTTTCGTGCCCTGACGAACACCTTCCTCACTTCGCCCTGGTCTATGAAGATTTCCGCATCTCCATACTTGGTGGCGAAGGTGACAGTTAAGTATTTTACATCTGGGCGAATGTGCAGATTTCCTTGTGTCTGTCTTCCAAGGATGACGTTGTACGATGAAGGGACGTCCATGACAATGAACCTCGCCATTGTGGAGGCGAATAATTCGGCAGTCCCATCTACCGAAGTCCCCTTCAGCATTAAGGGGAGATCGATCCATCGGAGGACAGGCAGTTCGGATGGTCCTACCCCGAAAGTAGGCGAGGTAATGGACTTGAGGTCACTGCTGGGTATACCCAAGTTCGGCAATAAGTGTGAAAACAGGACGTCGGTGTTTGATCCATCGTCAAGCAACACTCTCTTGACGTCCCAATTTCCTATCCTCGCCATGATCAACAGCGGATCGTCATGGGGAAAGATGACGGCGGAACCATCCTTGTGGGCCAGTTTTTTTGTCGGACTCTAATATTCCATGACCGCTATTTCTCTGGCCTTCATCTTTCTTTCCGAGGATGGGAGCCCCGTCGTGATTGTTTGTATTATTCCTGCCGGAGGTAGAGGGCGCCTTTTCGGGCTTCGGTTCCTCCGCCTGTCGGAGTCGTAGTCTTCATCTTCTGCCTTTTCTTCCTCCTCATTTTTCCCTTTCGGGGAGGGCATCCGCAGATAACGCCGAAGTAGGCCCAATTTTGTTAGCGACTTTATATACTTCTTCAATTGGAAGCAATCTTCGGTGCCGTGGCCGTGGTCGCGGTGAAACTGGCAGAACTTCTTCATGTTCTTTTTATTATCAGCGGTCATGGCTCTTGGCCACTGAATCTGAGTCCCCTGCCTTTCCATTGTCATGAGGATGTTGGTCCTTGTGGTGTTCAGAGTTGTGAAAGTTGGGGGTTTCCTTCCCCTCATCCTCCGAGGTCGGCCTGCCTGTTCGGTTGGGTACCGGGTTTGCTGGTTGGACCCTTCGGCCCGGGTGTGATCAGACTTCGGTCCACCCATTCTCAGTTCTTCGGCCATCATGTGCTGTTCGGCCCTTCGGTAAAATTCGCCAAGCGTGTCCGGGGGGTCTTTGGAGAACTCGTAAAACAGCTGTGGGTCTCTCCGAAGGCCCCGCATCATGGCGAGAATGTGTATTTCGGGCCGAAAGTCTGGGACGCTTAAGGCTTCTCTGTTGAACCTCTCGACATAGTCACAGATGGTTTCTCCATTTATTTGCGCTATGTCGAACATTTGGACAGGCATCTTCGCCATTGGGCGACTTCCAATAAATTGCTGCGTGAAGGCCGTGGATAACTCCTGGAATTCTGTGATGGTTCCTGGAGCTAATGAATTATACCACGCAGTTGCTGGTCCTGTGAGGGTGACCTCGAAACATTTGCACAAGGTAGCATCGTCGGCACCGTGCATCATCATGCTGCGTCTGTACTTAGTCAGATGGGCCTGTGGATCAGTACGGCCATCATAAGTTTCGAGCCGAGGTACTCTGAAGTCGCCAGGCATGGCAGCCTCAACTATGGCTTGAGTGAACGGGGACTCATCCCCACAAAAGGTTTCAGACAGCCTGGCCCAGACGGGCTTGCGGGCTACCTGTTTTTCTACCCTGTCTAGTCTTGCTAGTATCCTCTCCATAAGGATCGTGGCACTAGGTTCTTCCTCTGGGAAGGGAGATTGCCGGCGTCTCTTCGGGGAGCGAGTTCGGCGTTGGGGGGACAGGGACCTCGCCTCAGGTGACGAGCTCCTTCGATGTGGGACTTCGGGTCGCCTGGACTTAGCTCGTTCTGTAAGTCGTGCCCCGAGGGGCATATTTTCCATTGAAGACTCCTCACGCGGATCTCCGCTTCCCGAACTATGGTGGGTTGGTTTGGGGCTTCTCTCTCGAGGGCGTGCTGGCGAGGGAGGCCTTTGGGCCTGAGTCTGTTGCGGCCACCTTCAGTCTATCTGCTGTGTCATTTTAGCCACAACAGAACGTTGAAAGTCGCGCAGGAAACTCATGGTTATGACCAGAGGACGCTCTTCCTCCAGCGTGGAAGTCCCTGGAAGGGTTTGCTCAGTGGCCGGTTGAGCTTCAGGCGCGGACGGGGACTTCGAGAGTCCCTTGTCCTTTGAACGCCGAGTTTCAACAACGGCGACCTCAGAGTGCTTTCCCACAGACGGCGCCAAATGATGCCCCGAGGCATCCTCGTTAAGTGACATTGTGACTTCTAAAGGGACTTCCTGAGAGGGAGAATGCCTGGAGCCTAGATTTCCCAGAGGAGCGTGCCTGAAAAGCTCAGAAGAGAGGGTTAGGAGGTCCCCGGAGTGTTTTTTCGGGGAGGAGCCTCCGACGCCCAAGTTACTGTCTTGAGAAGGTGAAGAGGGAGCACTAAAGGTTTTAGTGGCCTTGCCTGTTCGTGTTTTCTCAAGAAAAAAAAGGGGGTCTGGTCCTGGAGAGTCCCCTTGCCAGGGTTTGTTTCCTGGTATTTATAGGAGTGTTCAGTCCGTTCAGATCATGACACGTGTTCGGTCAGATCTTTCCTGTACCTTCGGGCGCAGGGGACAAGTAGATGTTTGCAGGCTCCTCGAGCCTTAGTCCGAGAGAGGTCGTGACAAGACCTGGACGGCATGGATGTGTCAGACCGCCGTTCCAAGCGGCGTGTAGCGCCTGCGGATGACATGTCAGAGGCTCCTTAAATGCTCCTGCCGTACTCCCGAGGTTCCCTAGGTGAGGTCATCCCTTGGTACGGACGTCCTTCTTTGGCTGGTGTACCCCTAGTTCGGGAAGCCCCCTAGCTCGGGGGTTCCGCCTTCGGGCCAACTATTCTCCCATTTTGGAATAGCTAGACCTTCGCCTCCGAAGGCGATCCACTTGGTCCCCCGAGGGAGCTGGTAACGTTTTTGGAGTTCCTGAGGTGTTAGCTGAAGTCTCGAGTTCGACACGTCTTGACTTTGCTACTTCCGAGGTCGGTGGCAGTGCCTCCTTCAGGTGACATTAAGCTCTCCGGTTACCTTGTTTTCGGTAGGAGGCACGGGGTGAGAGAGCCGATAGTCCTTCGGCTATCACGTAGTTTGTAGATTCATCTATTTTTTGCACTAAAATAAACTATTTCATTATATATTAACCAAAAGATGCTGACTTTCATAATATAAACTAAAATAACATATAAGTAGCAAACTTTTTTCTACACAATGAAACACCTTTGACAATGTTGAATGATAGTTCCAAAAGAAGTTTCCTCTTGATATATAAGTCAGGAACATTAATGGTTTAACAATAAACTTGACATTTAAAATTTTTATTTTTCCCCTTTTCATGAAATTTATGGATTGTAACTAAAATCAATACACATCTGGCTGAAGATTTGGGTTGAGGAGTCAATGGAAGCTGAAAGGAAAGATGAGATGTAAAAGAAGTTTCCTCTTGATATATAAGTCAGGAACATTAATGGTTTAACAATAAACTTGACATTTAAAATTTTTATTTTTCCCCTTTTCATGAAATTTATGGATTGTAACTAAAATCAATATACATCTAGCTGGAGATTTAGGTTGAGGAGTCAATGGAAGCTGAAAGGAAAGATGAGATGCATTGATCAAGCTGAAAGAAAAGATGAGATGCATTGATCTAAGGGACAAATTCTTCATCTTCAAGTTTGCTTGTTATTAGGATTATTATAAAGCTTATTTTGATGGCCCTCAATTTGTTGGTCTGTTATATGTAGCAACTAGTCCTTAGGAAGGAGAATTTAAATCGAACAGGCAAAGTTGAATATAACTTCAATCTGGGCTAAGGTCTTAAAATTACCAATTAATTATTATGAAGATGAGATACTTCAGAAAATGGGCAATCATATTGGGATGCTCTTACAGATTGATAAAAACAACAAAAAAAAGGATGAGAGGGTAGTACGAGGGACTCACTAGTTGTGCTAGATACGCCTTTAGTTACAACCATCAAAGTGGGTTCTATGCTATAATAGATAATCTACAATGGAGTCTTTACGTTGTACCAAAGGTGTGGTTGTATTGGCACCTATAACTGGATTGTAAGAGTGCAAGTAAGTATGCAGGTTGACAGAACTTATGTGTCCTAAAAAAATAAAACAGTAAATGGCTACACAAGGGATAGCCCAAGTGAAGATATCAGCAAAAATTTGGCTAAAGAACAATATAGGACATGGCTAGAAGTACAGTTAAGGAGAAAGCAATTATCAAGGCCAACCTTCAACTGGAAACTACTCCTATCACTAGAAACTAGGTTTAACTTAGCTTATATAGCATGTAAATGGGCACATAAAGTAGGAATGAAGGCAATGGTAATGGCTATTGACCAACTAGCATTAATGCCAATAGTGATCCTAATGGCTCTAACTTGCCAAAGACCCAAATCCAGGCCATGTTGAAGAAACCAGTATTGACATCCAATGTTAATGACCCATTTTTCTTTATGGCCGTAGTAAATCCTAAGGTTTGTTTGAATCAGGCTACTAGCTGTGCCCATCCCATAAGTTAAATCAAAGGTAAAAGGTCAACTATAGCAACCCTAACAGAAGGTTCACCTACTGCTTCCCCCTTAGAAGGCCATGCCACCCCCCATAACATAATGATTCTCAACCTCATGGTCCCTTAGTGAATAAAAGTTATCCTACACAACTAGTGCTACTCATTCAAGATCCTAATTTTGATGCTTATGTAATATTTAAGATTGATTATTCATTACTTAATGAGGTGATGAAGATTTTCCATCTGATCCAAGTCTTCATATGGTTGGAGGAAATGATAAACAAGACTGGAACATTTTCTTGATAGTCCCTAAGGGATGTCAATCAAAAAATTTAAAAAAGCATACCCAACTAGACCCTCTAATTCAATTCCCATAAAAATATTATAGAGCATGAGGTTGTTGGAGAAGGAACCCTGGCTCCACAAGTTGATAGTAAGTGATGTGATCAACAGGATAGACGACCTTCTAGAAATCCCAACATGATAGGTCAAAACACTATTCACCAAGATATCCAAGGCATTGTACCTCTAATTTAGGATCGAGTTCCATTTTTTAAAACTATTATTGGGCAAGTAGAAGGCTAGAAAAATTTCACTCCATCTGATGTGAATAAAGGAAGTGAAGGTAGGGCTATTGGGTTTTGGATCCAAGTTAGGCCTAAACCTGATTTTTCTGAACTTATAAGTAGCTAATAGTCCATGCTCCAAACCCGAACTGCATTAGAATCATAACTTGAACCAACCTTAATCCAGAAACATTGAATAAGGGTCAAGTTGGTTCAGGTTTAATCTGACATCCACCGTTACTTCCTTTGCCAACCAACGCTTTATCTCCGATTAAAGAACTAGAGCAAACAAGAATGAACAAAACCAGACCATATGAGGATGAATAGAACTAGAGCAAACAAGAGTTAATGGAACCAGAGAAGATGAAGGAACGATGGGGGAGGGGGGCCAATGACGAAAGGCAACGGTGAAGGAGGTAGGCTAGCGACGAGAGGGAAAAGCGGGGAAAGAATAGGGAAGGTGGTAGACGGATTAATGGAGAGGCGATGAAAGGTGGCTAGTAGCATGAATGAGAGGCGATGAAGGGTGGCTAGTAGTGTGAATGAGAGGCAAGGTGAGGGTAAGACTAGGCAATGGTAGCTATCAACCAGAAGTATTATTGTAGAAACATGGAAGGTTTGGCGATAATGTTAGGCAAGGTTAGGTTAGTGAGTGAGTTTGAAATTAGTTTTGGGAATTGGGTTAGGCTTGGATTTTTTATCGATTGGGGGTTAGTTAAAGGGTTAAGGGTTGGGCTGAGATGAGTTAGGAATTCAAGGAGTTGGTGGCTAGAGATAGGCTAGGTAGGGATTGAAGGAATTAGGTTTGAGTCAATCGGGTTGTTTCAAGTTAACCACTCAATTTTTTCTTCATATCGGGTTAGGTCTGGGTTAACCCGAAGTATAAATTTTTTACTTTCTAATCCAACCCTAACTCAATATTTTGGATCGGGTTTCTAGTTACGATTATTTGTGTACACCCTTAAGTGGAGGAATGTGTGAAATGGAACAAGATTGTTATCAAGCCTCATCGTCACAAGGAGGCAGACATGGTGTTGTGGGACAAGGAGTCCCAACAAGCCCTACCAATGTAGAGCCTCACCAAATGGTGGCTGGGGAAAATATCACCAATTAAATTTAATATAAATATACTAGTTTGGAACTGTAAGTGTGTAGCAAAAGCCTTATTGAAAACAACCAATCCATCATTTTGGCATCCTAGAAACACACCTTGTTGGAGGGCATGCTTATGATGTAAACACGAGACTTAGATTCTATAAAGTGCACACGGTGGATTTAAATGGCTTTTCTAGAAGAACTGACTCTTGTGGGATAAAGCTAAGGTCTCAATAGACATCGCTCCATATAGAACTTAGGCTATTCATGCTATTTTTCATGTTCTTCATATTCCTAATCTGCCCCTCCCATGGTTCCTTTCTATGATTTGTTCTAATAGTAAATTTGTTGAAATGTCACCTATTGGATGAGCTCAAGCATGTGCAAGATGGTTTTAAGGGTTCTTGGGTTGTTGTTGGTGTTTTAATGATGTTTTGTCAATTTTTGATACATTTGGGGGTAACAGTGTTAACTTGCATCATAGTTCTTGTTTTCAAAACTATGTCAATAACTATCATTTGTTGGGTTAAGGGGAGTAGGTATACTTGGACTAAAAAACCAAAAAGGCTCTTATGTCATAATAGATTGTTTAGCTCATGTTCCAGCTAACACTAATTAGAAAGCCTTATTTCTTGAAGTTAATATGTTTGACCTTGCTCGTGTTAATTTAGATCATTGTGCTATATTGCTTGATTTCAAATATCACTTTACTGGGTTTGGTAGTAGACCTTTTAGATTTGAGTTATCTTGCTTACATCATCTAAACCTCTTTGCTTCAATTTCTAATAATTTGTATAAGTTGGGGAATGTCTCTATGAATATTGCCCTTCTCACCTCTTTGGTAGGGAGTGAAATAAAAACATTTATGGTAATATCTTTCAAAAGAAATGCATAACCTTGTTTAGGCTTCTTAGAGCTTAGAAAACCATTGATTCCCATGCTACCTTTTTTTTTTTCTATTAGAGCTTGAAAAGGATCTTTATGTCATTTATAATTGTTTACCGAAACAGGAAGACGACTTATGGAAACTCAAGTCTAGGATTGATTAGGTTGCAAGGGGGATAAAGATACTAGGTTATTCAAGACATTTACCCTAATTAATAAGAGAAGTAAAATTTTCAAACATAAAGATAGTCTTGGAAGCTAGAATGATAATTATCCAAAGGGGCTTTTGGGTTAATCTTAAATCACTTTTTTGACCTATTTACCACTTCCCATTTTTTTGTTAATTGGAGTTTCTTTTGGAAGGTCAACGCTAAATTTAGAGCTCCACCTCAAATCTCCAAAATATTGTTGGTTTCGGGAGCCAACACAAGAGCAGCGGAATTTAACCGAAACCCTCCAGGATCCAAGTGAAACGGGGTAAACCAGGTGTTCGAAAATTTTTATACCTAATTTTCATACCAAATTTTTAGTTGAGATCTCTCACCCAACTGTAGAGTCGAATCACAAAACCTGAACAGTTGACATGTTCAAGCTCTCTATGGTATTCACACGAGCCTCTTGGGATCACCACGCTTCCACCACGTCCCGGCAGATGCATTTCTCTTGCTTTCACAGTGCTAGCTTGCGTCCTCCAAGAAATTGCAAGAGAAGAATGCAGTTGTCCTTTTGGGAAGCTAGGGCAAGAAGCTAGGAATTTCTCACTAAAAGTTGTATTTATAGTAAGACTCAACTTCCAGGCCTAATGGGTTTCAAAGCCCTAATCCAATTAGGCTTCAATTTTGGGCTTAATAATGGCTCAACTTTTGGGCCCATTATTAATTCAAAATTATTGTGAAACCATAACCCAAATAATTAGCCCATGCACTTTAATGATCCAAATGACTCTATGTGTGCAACCCAATAAGCTCTTACCACATTGGCAATGATCATAAATCACATTTATCATCATAAACAATGAGCAGTGTCTAGCAACACATCATTGCTACCCAAGTGACAAGATTATCGGTGATTCAACTAAACCTTTATGATCATTACCGATATATGCCATTGTCCCTTTGTCCAAGATATCAAGACTAAGCATGAGACATGGGATATGTCACTCTCGTATAGCCCAATCTTTGGTTTTTTGATTACCGAGTATACCAACTTAAACTGATGACATTGATATCGTATATCAACTCATCCGAGCATGGTCATGCATTTTTCTAAGTCTTACTCTATCAAGGGGCCTGAAGATATCACTTTTGTTACATAGGAGGGAAAAATCTCATCTTGATCATACAAATCCCTTAGCATGATATGTGACATACCCAATGACCTCCTTCAAGTTCACTCAGTTACCAGCAACAAAGGAAAATATCAAAGTATGTGACTCACATGTAGGGAACCTTGATGACCTTAGGTCAAAAGACTACATATACCATGATCACTATGAGAATCACTTATGACACCCATATAATGATCCATGTAGTGTTCTCATGGTGGGTCGGTCCAGTACACAAGTTCTCCAACTTGTACCCATATGTAGACTACATATCTCATATTAGTCTTCACATATGCTAGTCGTTATGTATTATTGTAACCCGCTCCACAATAATACTAGACCAGGGACGTTTGAGAATATCATTATTCTAGGGTTACAATTATGTTTATTACGTTACGCAGAAACAAAACAACAAACATAATTGCTGGATTAATGCCGTAATAAAATATCATGACTCAATGTGCAAAAATACATTCATCTCATGATTGGCTTTTGGGCACAACACTAACAAATATTTTCTCTATTCCTTGGGTTAAGCAAGTCTATGATGCTCTTCGGGATATGAAGCCTTTAAAAGCCCCTAGCACCAATGGTTTCTACCTTGTTTCCTTCTTGTTACCACCTTAACAAAATGAGAAATTTACAGCATAAAGACCTAAACTTATATGCTTTAATTTTCACCATAGTGTATGAATTGTGAAGTGTAACATATTCAATATACACTCCCTTAAGTGGCACAAACAATGATAATTTAGTCCATAAGAAAGCATTGGCATATTGCCTAATTTTCAAGTAACCTATGGACTAAATTGTAAGGTTACAAAAGTTGGGTACTTAATTGCACAAATTTCCAAAGATGGCTATAGAAAGGACATGGATGAAATTGTGAGGAAAGGACTTGGATGGAATTAAGGATATTGTTGGGGACTAAAGTGCTCAAGGAGGAAAAGTTAGTCATTTAATGCTTAAGGACACTTAAGGGCCTAAGTGTCCAAAACTTTTTCTAAAGGTGAAAATGACCCTTGAAAAAGGTTAAAATAGGTCAAAAACTGTCATTTTCAATCCCAAATGGCTGGTAAAAAAGTTGTCCAATTGTGGCCTAAAGTTTATAAAAATCTGCAAACATGCTATTACTAAAGACTAAGAAAGAAATAAAGCTAGAAAAAAATCATTTTCTCCCCATTTTCTTCCAAAAATTCGATATCCACCTACTAGGGTTCTTCCTTGAGCTCCTCCACATCCCTCCATAGTCACCTTACTGCAAACAATCAAGAGAAGGCAAGAGAAGACAATCAAAGCATCAAGGAAGACCATAAACCCTAGTTTTCGGGTTTATCTAAGGTTTATTGGATTTCGAGCAAAACGTAAGGAGTTCTCTTGCTCTCATGGGATGTTTACTATATTTACAAGCATCCATGGAGCTAGGGCTAAGCTTGGAAGAGATCCATGAGCTCAATAAACCAAACTTAGTGAGGGAAGTGCACTTAGTGAAGGTTTTGTGACCTAGTGTGAAGTGCACAGTAATGGCAACGAATTTAAGGGTTTATAGAGCCCAAAGTTAGTACTAAATAGTGTTAAAACTCTCCTACGGCCAAGCTTATGCTTGAGGAGGGCTTCTATAATGATCTACTTATGTTTATTACATGTTTTATGGACTAACCAATGAATGTTGTTGCTACCGCATACATGTGTTTGTTGTTTGTGTTTGATTGCAGAATTTGGATGCTATATATTGGATATTTTCATTGTGTTTTCTTGTGTTTTAGTGTCTTTGGATGCAATTGATTGCTAAAGGTTACATTACCTTAGTGTTAGAGTATTCTCCTTACTAAGTTTCTCCATGAAACTTACCTCCCCTCAAATCTGCCCATTTTAGGTTCAGAAGAAAGATCACATTCAACATGACCTTTTTTGTTTGATTTTTGGTCTGAAATTTTAGTTACATGAACTTCCATGTGTCTAGTTATGATTTGGAAAGTTTGGTGATTTTAGGAGCACATTTGGTATTTCTAGTGATGGTGCTTATTGTGTTACACAACAGCAGTCCAGCATCCTGTTTTGGAGTGCATTGTGTCTCAAGCATCTTCTGTGACTTGGGTGCATGTCTTTAGCTGAGTTAAGGCCATAATGTAGTGCTATGTGAACATTTTAGGATAGTTTTTCTATGTATGTGAAGGTGGTGCACAAGCTGTCTAAGTGTGAATGATGGGCTGTTTGTTTGTAAATTATGTTTTGACCACATAAAGTTGCTATATGTAAGATCATGTAATTCCTATGTGTATTGGACATGTATGGGATAGACTTGGAGGGCTTACCCATTGTGAATGAAATTTTTTCACACTTATGAAATTTTGTATGGGCATAATGGTCATAAAGTAGATAGAATTTTGACCCTGCACTCAAAGTTCTATATCTCCCTGTGTAGAGAGAATCTTGGTATGAAATTTTGACAAGACCTAGAGCACATCTAAAGGTTTAACTAGGATTTGGAATTCTTGTATTTGGAGCCCTGTAGCTAAAGTTATGATATTGCAAATTTGGCTAATTTACTGTTTATTTCGTCAGAATTTTGTAACCAACTTTAAAAATCCATAACTTGGTCCATAGGTGAGCTATTGATGTAAAAAAAAATTCCTTGGTTTGGTCTAATTTTTTACTTGATAATGGAACAAATAAAATAGGGGGTACATGGTTATATTAATACAATTTTTTTAGAGAAGTTCGGGTCTAGTGGCTGGAAACATGAACTGAACAAGATTGCCTAATGTATGGTAGTCAAGATTAAGATTTGTGCTAGTGTTTTTCTTCCTCGCTGCCATGATGTGCATAAAATGCGAATATGTGTGTAATGGTTGGACCAATATGCATGTATTCACATAGCGCCCAAGAGAGCCACCTGGGTATGCACATTAAGGGTATTGTTCTGATGGCCTACAGGACATACTAATCCTGGGATTTTAAATGCACAATTTTGACACTATAACTAGACTACCCCAGAATGGGTAATACTTCTAACTCTTCTAGGACACAATGAAAGAGCCTCTGCTAATAGATGTGACATTTCCACCAAAACCATTCATACTGATCGGAATACTTGTCTATTTCTCTCACACATAAAAGTAAGAACCTTGAATCTATTAAGAATTTTAGACCCATCAACCTCTACAACACTAAGTATAAAATCATTTCTAAGATTCTTGTGAAAAGTTTGAGAAGAGATATAAATAAGCTTATTGGTCCTTGATCATTAGCTTTCAATCTTGGTAAAAAGTTTGTCAATAATACAATAATCATCCAAGAGATTCTTTCACTCCGTTAATACCAAGAAAGGTAAAGATTCCTACATCTTTATTAAATTGGATCTGAATAAGGCTTATAATAACATATAAGAGTAGCATTTTTTTTAAACAATCTCTTGAGTTTTTTTTTCTTAATTTCTCTAATGATGCCATTATTTTCATCATGTCTTCCATCACTTGCAACTCCATGTACCTTTTTTATTAATGGAGAAATCTTCTATCAGATTCTCTCTTCTATAGGCATTAGACAAGAGGACCCCCTATCCCCTTACATCTTTATTATATGTATTGAGTATCTTGGCTTTAAAATATGTATGGAATGTGCAAAATTGATTGGGAGATATTCAAAATTGGTTAGCAAGGTGTCTCTATTTCCCACTTTTTTCTTTGCAAATGATCTTATCCTGATTTCCAAAACATTTCATAATTTTGCAAATATGATCTCATCTTTGTTGGAAGGTTTTTCCTAAAGTCACTGGTCAGAAAGTTAGTGCCGAGAAATCTAGAATATTTTTTTTAAAATTGCTTCTCCTAATTTAAGGGTTAGTGTATGCAGGAAATAGTGTTTTCATAAAGCTAGGGAGTTAGGTAAATATATAGGATTTCCCATTTCTTTTAAAAAATGTTCTAAGCAAAAGTGTGCCTTCATTTTTGATAAAATCAAAAAGTTGAATGGTTTGAAAAACCAATTATCTTTCAATTGCTAAGAGAGTTGAGCTCATGAAGTTTGCTACTCTCCCCTACAATTTCATGCAATTAAATCTTCTTCTTTACATAATAAATCCTATGGATAGAACGAATATAAATTTTATCTAGCACTCAACTCCTAAAATAAGAAAGTTTACTTGGTGAACTGGGATACTATGGCTCATACTAAAGCCTATGGTGGTTTGGGTATTCTTCCTGCCAAGGAATTAAATGAAGCTAATCTTACAAAAAATTATTTGGTAAATATTTAGAAGTGAGAAACCAGCCTTCTGTTCAAGTGTTGGAAGGTAAAAACGCTAACAATCCTACCAGTAAATGTGGCTATCCCATGCAGGAAACCATCAGGAATTGCTAGAGTTGGGTCCATAATAATACCTTCTAGAATGTTGGTAACGACTATAATTTTAACTTTGCTTTGATATTTGGTGTACTTACGTTCCTGTATGATATTTTATAAAAGGGCCTTTTCTTGATAATGAACATAAGTAATAATTACACACTTTCTTCCTAATCTTGCTACCATATCTTTTGTTATAGATCATATTTTGGATTTGATTAATTGTGTATTTGTTTGCTATGCTTATACCAGGCAAACTTAATTGCAGGTTTATGCATTAAGGTAAATTTAAACTTTTAAAAGCCTACACGAGTAAAAGGAGCTCAGATCTTATGCCTTATTATAGTTTAGACGGGAACTGTATTTGAAAGATTAAAACTTATTCAAAGATCTAATTTTTGTTATGGAAACCAATGCATGATAGACTACCCATTAATGATTATCTATTTCACCTAAGACTCCATTCATCTAAGTTCTGTCATGGATGTCATTAGTATATTGAAACAATTGAGCACATGCTATGTGATTGTTGATGTATTGTTGAAATTTAGGGTCTTTTAATTTATTTTTTTAGTAAGATTCCTTACTAGAAAAAAGCCTGTGTAAAATGCTCTTTACAAAACCAAGAAATCCCCCCTAGCACAAGTTACCTTGGATATGTATCATTCTTTTCTTTGTTTTTTGTAATCTTTGGAAAGACAAAAATTTGTGCATCTTTGAAGGTAAACAATCTGATCATCTTTGTGTGGCTAGAAAAAAATCAAGGAACATGCCTTTGAGATTTTTACCCTATTAGGACCCCATAAATCTCCTCATAAGCAACAAGTTCCAATTGTAGGTTGGGACCCTAAACATAATTTTTTCAAACTTAAAGTTGATGGTTCTTTTAATTCTAAAACTAAGATGGCTAGTGTTAGTAAAAGCACATTGAATAGTGTTTGGGTTCTAGAGTGAGAAGATCTCACTTCTCTCTTTAGATTTTGGGGTTCTCTTGATTAGATATGATACAGAAATTTCATTCTTAATTGAGAAAAAATCTTTCAATATTTTCATTGAATGAGGGAAAGAGAATGATGTAGTTTGAATTGTTGAAAATGGGCTTTATTGTCAATGTTCCATTGATCTCATGAGAGAAGGGATGACATGGTTTCTTTCTCTTCAGAAGGAGAATAATGGCTGCTTAGGAGGTAAAGGGAAAAACAGTTGTAGACGTTCAAATAAGAAGGACTTGTATTGCTCTACTAAACAAAATAAAAATGGGAAGTATATTGAGTTGATTGAAGCTAGAAATTCAAGCCAATCAAGTATAATAATTCCGGAAGGATCACATTTGCAGGGTTGTTGTCACTTTCACTATTTGCTCTAGTCTTTGTTAGATTTAGATTCGAATCGCCATAATAAGAGCGGTTGGGTTTGGCATGTAAAAGAAAAAACATTAGAACTTAAAGGAATAGAGACAAGAAAGTCCTCTCATATTGTCAACGGTTCTCACTAAAGGAATGGTGACAAAAATCATAATGGAGCATGGTGACCGTTGTCATTGGTAACTACTAGTGGCAAAGTTTGGCATGGCATAAGGGAAAAAGAGATGTTGTCTAGGTAGCTAGAGGGATCAATTATGAAATCAAGGTTAGAAAATAGGAAAGAGGCACTATCGACGAAGGAGAAAGGGTGCGAATGAGGAGATTCCTTGAGGCTGAGAATGCATGAGGATACAGAGGCACCATTCGAGGGCAAATTGCTTATTGGTGAGGTGGCAAGCATGCGACACCTAGAAGCTAGTTAAGCTATTAAACAGGCATAAGGCCAAGTGGGCAAACGGTCGGCTTTTGACAGCTGATGTTTATAGCAAAATCAAGGCACAATAGTCAAGGAGCACTCCTAGCAGGAAATTTGTCATGGGAAGGTGTAATTCATCAATAATGAAGAAATTGTGTCGGTTGGGGATGTGAGGCAACCTATTGATGGTGGTAGTGCGGTTACAAAGCTAGGGTGTGCGAAACTGTGGTGGGTCAGCTTGATGGGAATCTTATATTAGGCCTGGCTTTTCTAGGCTAATTAAATTTGGTGGACTTGTTAATGGAATGGAGAATCTTGGAGGGTTGGGTCTTTCTACTAGTGATATAGGACATAAAGTGGCCACCCTTACTATGGAATCAATAGACAAGGGTGATGAACTAGGTTTTAGTATCTTGGAGAATTTTCGCAAGATAAAGGATCAGAGGAGGGAGTAGAAAAAGACGCGTTCAAGGACAAAAAACTACCGTATTATTAAGTGAGTTGGAAATATTAGAATGAGAGGTTAAGTCACCTAAAAAGAGTTTTGAGAAATGGCCAGTATTTTCTTGTCCTCCATTATAGGGCTTCTTTCAATAGTTTTGGGTTATGATTCTAGGCATGAGCATGATCTAGGTTTCTCTATTTTGGATGTGGGGTTATGTTTTTTGGGCTCTATGGGTCTTATTGGATTTTTAAAGCATTATCTTTTTCTCTAGGACGATACTTGTATTTCTTATTCCCTTTTTTTTTTCTCAATAAAATATTTCATTACCGATAAGAAAAAATAGATGGCTAGTGCTAGTGGCCTTATTGAAGATAGAAGGGGCCATGTCGTGATTGCTTTTGCTCAGAGGATCGACCATGCTTCCTCCCCTTGTGGCTGAACTCACATGCAAAGGATGAATGTGGATGATATTCAACATCACCAAGGGGATCGAACAAGGCAGCAGATGAACTAGTGAGGTTTGCTGCAAGCATGCAGGACATTTTCATTTACTTGTGCTATGCTTGATCAACACAAGCCTTATTTAGTCGGGAGCCCCCTCTGCTCCTCCGCTGATCCGAAAATGTAGAAATCTGGGTTTTGTGTATCAACCTCATGAAAAAGGCAAAAACGTCTCAATGTAGTTTCTAGTCCATTAATGCATTCCCTCTCCACCGAAGAGAAAACTTGTTATAGGTAGAGTTTAAGGCAATAGCAAAAATGTTGAGGTAGATTAAACATGAGAGTATCTAAAACTTACTAGGCAATTCTCGAGTTGTTACTTGTTAGTCAAATTAGAGTATCCTAGCACCGGGCCGCCGGCTCGTACTATTTTGAAGTTTGAACAACACAATGACGATGTCTCGTGGGAATAGGAAGGAAAAGGAAAGGAAATAGAATAAAATAAACACCAAGTTAAGAAATAAAAACATGTGTGGCTCGTGTTCTTTGAGAAGGATCGAAGCAATCATGTACAAGCCAAGTATATGAAATCTCAGGATTTCAAAGATATAATTACAATATACCGTATTATACACGAAAATGGCCAATTAAAGATAATTAATTGGCCAATGAGATATTTACAACATAAGGAAGCCGAAGCCCCCCTCCCCCAATCATATCATAACTACACTAATAATTGTGAGACATGTCAAACCAGCAGGGCAGCCTTAATTATAAGTACAAACTAAAAGAACTGTCCCCATTTATTAAAATTTCTTTTCTTTTCAGTTTGTGAAAAGAAAAAACTGGTTTGTCTTGTACCAGTAGGCATATACCAGAGATATCTTAAAAACCAATCCAGTGGAAACCAAAAGCTAGCAGCAGGCAGCACCCGATTTGCGTAAAAACCACTTGATTGCTCAGCTCTCTCTCTCCATAACTTGAATTCTAAGTATTATTTAGTCCCTAGAGATCATCTCTCTCTCTCTCTCTCTCTCTCTCTCTCTCTCTGCAAATTATGGGGACATGTCCATTAATTCTATTCTCCTTATATTAATCACTAGTAATTAGCACATTTCTTTTTCTATATTTAAAGGAAAACCCGTTTCTGCGCAGAAACACAAGCTTTTCACTTAGCGATCCGTCAGGCTAGGCTATGGATCATATACATAGCTAGCGATCGCTAGGTTCCGACAATAATTCCTGTCACGGGTTGTGTTTGGCCGAGATGGGACGCCATTCGTGTTGCGTGAAGCAGAAATTAAGGAAAGGGTTGTGGTCTCCTGAAGAAGATGAGAAGCTCTACAATCACATCACCAGATTCGGTGTCGGCTGCTGGAGTTCTGTCCCCAAGCTTGCTGGTACACTCCTTCACTTTCTAGGGTTTCAATCGATCTCATCGTCACCTTCTTCTGGAATTCTTCTGCTTCTGTTCTCTGGGTTAAAATGTTATTCTAAATGATTTCCTATGTACAGGCCTGCAAAGGTGTGGCAAGAGTTGCAGGTTAAGATGGATAAATTACCTGAGACCTGATCTTAAAAGAGGAATGTTCTCCCAACAAGAGGAGGATATCATTCTAAGCCTCCATCAAGTTCTTGGCAACAGGTACTCTTTTTACAATTATGGCTCCGTTTAGGAATAGTTTTTGTAATTAGCGTCATAACTTTGACTAACTTGTTGATGAAGAAGATGAAATAGCTAAAGTTAAAAGCTAAGTTGCCGTTTAAATTTCTGAGATACAGATGGGCTCAAATTGCAGCACAATTACCTGGAAGGACAGACAACGAGATCAAGAACTTCTGGAACTCATTTCTCAAGAAGAAGTTAATAAAGCAAGGTATCGACCCCACCACCCATAAGCCGCTCGCCGACGTTCTGGAAGTGAAACAGGAGGCGGACAATACAGTTGTGGTGGCGGCGCCTCCTTCCCAGCCGTCGTTCTCTTCCCAGGAGCCGACATTTCTAGACACGGACTCAGCCGGCTACACATGTGGCGGCGTATTCGCGGCAGGATCCAACAAGCAATTCTACGATCCTTTATTCGATTTCCAAACCGGTGCGGAACAAAACGGCCTGAACAATCCCTCGTTTTGGCCCCATCCGACAAATTCCGGATTCGTCTTTGCTTCGATGCCGGGTTTGACTCATTTGGAGCAGGGGAACGTGTCGGGAGCGACGGATCAGAGCTCGAGCAACAGCTCGAACGTGAGCGGATTCGGCGGATTCCAGATGGGGAGCGCCGCCGAGAATTCGGGTCTGCCCGATTCGATGTTCGGGTTTCACGGACACAACGGTTCGGGAGATTTCGGGAGCTTTCCGTTAACGTCGCTGTCAGAAGATCTAACAGGAGAGAATTTCGATCTCTTCCACAACATTTGAGGACTTTGAACTGTAAATTCATTGATTTCTCTATCACATTTTAGATTTTTTTTGTTCTTTTTTTTGTTTTATTTTTTGTTCTTATTGAAAGGTACAAACATACTGATAGATACTGGAAGAGAGTACAGAACTGAAAAGTGGAAGATGAGTCTTTTCAATTTCACTAGTCAAGGAAAAAAATGATGAGTTTTATTTTTGTGTTTGGGGGCTGTATTGGTAAAAATTTTCATCATTTCCGCCCATATGTAATTGTTTTGGGACAGCTGGAAACTATAATAATGTTGGGAATGGGAGTTACAAGTTGACTCATCAGTGAGGGCAAGAATATATTTGTCGTCTTAATCTTTCCAAGGTGTATAACTAATTTCCATTGTTTTATTGTAGTTACTGTTGAGCCATGCTAGTCTTTTTCCTCCCTAAGCTAGTCAAATTCATTGCAGAGTCTAATGACACAAAATATATTGCTTATATACACATATCTGTCTAGTGTCTACCATAAAATGTTAAAATATTATAATATCTAAAGCATATTTTTTTAATTATGCCTTATCATAATATTATGCTGACCATATATAAGTTCTCTCCTTCTTCCATGAGTAAATGTCATGAATGATCTCTAACCTTTAGTCATTATTTATTTTTCATTCCTAAGCTATTGAATGTTTGTTTTAATCCTAAACCTATTAAAATGTTTTATTTTAGCCCTAAATCTATAAAAACATTTAATTTTGGTCCCAATTTGATAAAATTTGTTAACTCAAAGAATTTATCTGATAACAACTTTTTAGATCATAATTTAAATTATTTGGTAACTGTTTTACAATAAATTTAATATGTATAATGATTCTTTTATAGTTAATAAAAAATTTAAATCACATTTTTTTTCTCTCTGTAAATTGAATTTATTTCATTCAGAAAGAAAAACCTATAATTTGAATTGCCTACTTATTGTAAAAAAATATTAAACTGTTTAAATTTATTGGAAAACAGTTGCCAAATATTTAAATTAGAATTTTAAAAGTTTATGTTAGACAATTATTCTAAGTTAGTGAATTTCATTTGGTGATGGACCAAAATGAAACAATTTTAATAGGTTTAGGACCAAAACAGAACATTCAATAGGTTAGGAACTAAAAGGAAACAATAACTAAAGATTGCGGATCATTTGTGCCATTTACTCTTTCTTCCCTACTAGTGGCCACTATAAAAAATTCTTCTGTTTCTCGATCAATTCTAAATAACAAAACAGATGGAGGTTTAAATAACAGTTGCTGTGATTAGTATTAGAAGTTTAGCTAATTATTAGTACTACATATTAACTTTTGAACCGGTAAAGTTAAAAAAATTTTATTTAACAATTTGTCTTAAAAGATTTTACCACTTATTATTGAGTTTTTGAAACAAATGAGACAATATTTTCATTTCCCTAGGCTTTTCAGCTTTTATGTACTTTTAGTTAATTATAATGCACACAAGATCAGAAGTGTGCCAAGTTATTTTGGGCCAAATTTAGAAAATGAAAAGGGTGAGGGAAGACCAGAAGTGTGGGGCAGGGTATAATTTATACTGTATATTTTCTACTAGTGGCGCGAAGAGGTGGCAGAAATATGGTAACAAAAATAAGATTGTTATTATCTGGGGACATGGACAGGCCATATGTATCTGAAATGCTGATTTCCTTAGCTAGCGGATGATAATGCCCTTCCATGCATGCATGGGCACGGATCAACTACTGATCAAGTCCCTACAAAAGCCTCAAATTGGATCATATGGCCAGCTGGCTACTCTCTATTATTGGAGAGAGAGCCCACACTGTAATTGCCATACAGATGATACTTACTCGATTTCTTCAATTATTTGTGTGCTTCCCAACCTCTTCTAGTTTCCAAGTTATTATTTCCCAGACTAGTTGAAGATGGATTTATAAACGTTACCCCACTAATTCAAGGGTATGTGCCGCGCAAATTAAGAGCACTGGAATACAAATTATGTTATTTGCTGTATGACAAAAGTTTAGAGATGGAGAGAGTAATTGTACGAAGTTATCTCGTGGTTGCTTTACATTAATGTTTATATTCGATTTATCTTGTTAACAGTATCTAATTCGTAGGTGATTATCTCTAAATATATATTTTTACAAGCCAAACTTGATGGCTGAAGGACCTTGAACTTGCTACAAGATAACTTTCCACCTTCTTCTTTGTTTTTTATTTTTCGTGTTTTTGACTCCGAACAGTTCATGAAGTTTGTTTGTCTGAAATATTAACGATATTTTAGACACAGTGTTTTCAAATTAATTTTGCTGGAGTGATATTAATGAACCTTTCGTATCATAGTGCTATATCTGGGACTTCCATGGAGAGTTTCACATTATTATTTTTAAATATGAAAGAATTTTTAAGGTCTATAAACCGTGTGGACGTGTGGGTGATTCACGTACCCATTGTGCTCATCCTACTAACCCATTGTATGAAACTCATAAGCAACATTGCTAGGATCATTAGATAGTGCAAGAGTTTCGCAGGAATCCTTCTTTCATATCTAATATTGGACCTCCAACCTCATCTAAACGGTCTTGGACATGTAGCTTGATTCAAGACCTAGAACCACTTTTCACTAGTATTACAACTGCCTCCAATGAGGAATTTGAATTGGGTTTGATTAGGAAAGCTTGTTTCTTGGAACTTAGATCTATGTTTGCCTCAACATCAAACTAAAGTAAGTGGCGGTTTAGACCTCTTGTCAACTAGAATCACAAGCAGGAAGTTGAAAGAATGTGGGCCACTAGCTCTATAGGTGTTGGTCAAGAAGACTTGTCTTGGGGTGGAGTTTAGTTGAACAAAATCCCCTCATGTTCTTGATGCAACTCCTAGAGCTAATAAAAGATTAAAAGGAATTGTAACGAAAGAGCAAATGTTTCAAGTTGGTGAGTAAGAATGGGATTCATTGTCGAAATAATCCACCACTCCAAGCCTAAGGATCTTAGCATTGACTCTACCACTGCTCATGCTATGGTGAAATATGTCATATCTAAACATGGTATTTGTAGAACAATCTTCTTTAGTGGCCCTTCAAATGGCATTTTGGTCAAATTCTTTATGTTATCCACTCCCATAACAAAGCAACTAAGGATGCACTTCTGAAAAGACTATAAACATTGTCTCTGGTTCAAGTTGTGTTACCAAAGACCTGCGTGAATCCTGTTTCCCACATTTTGTAGTAGTTGATCTTAATCCATTGAAATGTATAAGAAGATGGTAGGATTTAGATTTATGTTTTGATTATGATCCTTCTTATCGCAATTGAGCACTCACTAGGCCATCGACTTAATCATTTTCAGGTTCTTCTAGGGATCAAAGAATTAGCTATAGTTAGGCCACTTGTATGTGACCAGGAAACTAGTTTCTCTTGAAGTGTTGGTCCATGATGTAGGCACCATCATAATTGGACTAGGAAGTTTGCTCTACCAGTTGTCTCTAGATCTGGTCAAGCTTGGAAGAATTAGAATCTTGTTCCTTCAATTTTGAAATGTATTAGGCTTTCATCAGAAACTTTTGAACAATACATCATGACATTTACAACTGATATTTATTCAATCACATTTGTTTGTCTTTTGCTGCGCATGTTCGAGAGGAGGCCAACCGCCTTTATGCCTAGCCTACTCATTTCTTCAACATAAATGCCACTACTGCCCTTACTGTGACTTCAAGATAAAGATTTTCAGGGTTTGAGCTTTACAAACTCGTGGGCAGCCATGAAGTTTATCAACTTCAATTGTCACAATTTTGGTTGGACCATTGCAATTCACCACTTAAAAATAGTAGCTAATCAATGTCAACACACTATGTTCTTTGTACTAGAGACTAAGATGTCTGCCATAGTTGCAAATAATAATCCCTGAAGCTTAGGCTTCCCTAGTTGTACTACAATCGATGCATTCAGTTGAATTTGAGCGCTATGGCCTGAATGGTCAGGAATTGTGGTTGGTGAAATTTTGTTTAAGGACCAGCAACTTACTCATCGAGTTAGAAATGAAGTTTCAAGCTAGTTTTCAGGTTGTATTTATAGGCAGCGAAAGAGTAATACAAGAGAAGTATGTGGAAGAAAATAAAAAGGTTATTGATGCTCACTCTAGCTCTTTAGTTTTTATTCGTGACCTCAATCAAGTGTTGTTAGTGTCTATAAAACTGGTTGTTTATTGCATTTCTTCCCTAGTGTAGAGCATCTTCAAGCATTCATTGTAGATCTTGAACTTATCTAGCTATCCTCTTGTGGTCCTAAATTTACATGGACCAATTCTCAACATGGAATGGATTCAGTGTTTATGGTTTTAGATATATCCTCTTGTAACAAGGCATCGTTGGATTTACATTCAAATGTGCAATTAACAAATTTGGTGATCCAAAGATCAGACCTTGTTCTTTTGCTTCTGGATACAAGACTAACTTGCAATTTCTACTACTTTCCTTGATGATTTGAAGCATTTGGATATGTTATACAAAATGTGAAGATACTATTAACATGGTGTGGACTTGACAAGTATGGGGGTCCAAAATGTATTAGGTTGCTTAAAAATGTAACCGGATTGTCCCACTACTCCAAAAATAGAATAAATCCCCCATCAGCAATTAAAGATAGAAAATTTTTAAAGCAGAAAATCAACTTGCCTAAGTTCAAACTTCTCCACATGGTGTTTAAAATAGTGCATTTATCCAAGACCTATGTAAGCAAGACACCTCTTTGTTGGTAAATGAATAGCACTTATGGGCTTAAAAAGCAAGAATCAAGTGCCTAGTTTTGGATGATAGAAATATTCATTTCTTCCATACTACTACTAAAACTAGAAGGCCTGTCTTTAGGCTTGTAGTATTTCAAAACCTAATCAGGAAAATAGATATACTTCGTGTTAGTATTGTGCCCAAAAAGCCAATCATGAGATGATTGTATTTTTTGCACATTGAGTCATGATATTTTATTGAGGCATTAATCCAGCAATTATGTTTGTTGTTTTGTTTCTGCGTAACGTAATAAGCATAACTGTAACCCTAGAATAATGATATTCTTAAACGCCCCTAGTCTAGTATTATTGTGGAGCGGGTTGCAATAATACATAATGACTAGCATATGTGGAGACTAATATGAGATATGTAGTCTACATATAGGTACAAGTTGGAGAACTTGTGTACTGGACCGACCCACCATGAGAACACTACATGGATCGTTATATGAGTGTCATAAGTGATTCTCATAGTGATCATGGTATATGTAGTCCTTCGACCTAAGATCATCAAGGTTCCCTACATGTGAGTCACATACTTTGATATTTTCCTTTGTTGCTCGTAACTGAGTGAACTTGAAGGAGTTCATTGGGTATGTCACATATCATGCGGAGGGATTTGTATGATCAAGATGGGATTTGTCCCTCCTATGTAACGGGAGTGATATCTTCGGGCCCCTTGATAGAGTGAGACTTAGAAAATGCATGGCCATGCTCGGATGAGTTGATATATGATATCAATGTCATCAGTTTAAGTTGGTCCACTCGGTAATCAAGAAACCAAAGATTGGGCTATACGAGAGTGACACATTCCATGTCTCGTGCTTAGTCTTGATATCTTGGACAAAGGGACAATGGCATATATCGGTGATGATCATAAAGGTTTAGTCGAATCACCGACAATCTTGTCACTTGGGTAGCAATGATGTGTTGCTAGACACCGCTCATTGCTTATGATCATAAATGTGATTTATGATCATTGCCAACATGGCAAGAGCCTATTGGGTCGCACACATAGAGCTATTTGGATCATTAGAGTGCATGGGCTAATTATTTGGGTTATGGTTTCACTTTAATTTCGTATTAATAATGGGCCAAAGAGTTGAGCCATTATTAAGCCCGAAATTAAATCCTAATTGGATTAGGGCTTTGAAACCCATTAGGCCTGGAAGTTGAGTCTCACTATAAATACAACTTTTAAGTGAGAAATTCGCAGGTCTCCTTGCCCTAGCCTCCAAAAAGGACAGCCACACTCTTCTCTTGCAATTCCTTGGAGGACGCAAGCTAGCACTGCGAGCGCAAGAGAAACGCATCTGCCGGGACGTGGTGGAAGCGTGGTGATCCCGAGAGGCTCGTGTGGATACCATAGAGAGCCTGAACACGTCAACTGTTCAGGTTTTGTGATTCGACTCTACAGTTGAGTGAGAGATCTCAACCGAAAATTAGGTATGAAAATTTTTGAACACCCGGTTTACCCCGTTTCACTTGGATCCTGGAGGGTTTCGGTTAAATTCCGCTGCGCTGTTTGGCTCCCGAAACCCAACAGTGGTATCAGAGCTACTGGTGAAACCCTAAATCGGGATTGAGTGTTGAATCGCATGATGCTATGTGTTCGATTGGTTTTCGGCCATGATTAATTAGATTGATTCATGATGCATGAAACCGGAATTCGTAATGAACATATGAGATATATGAAGAAACGACACAAATTGGTTAATGAGATTAACCCGAAATTGATAGGTATGAGATACCTATATGGATTAGGATTCTTGCAATAGTTGCAAAAACCCTAGCTTTGTTCGGATTCGGCCTGTTCGGGCACCGAAAGTAAGGTATTTTTGGTGGCTCGAATGGAGGAGTCTCGGGTGCCTACTTTCTCGAAATAGAAGATTTCGGGCTAAGCAATTGTAAGACAATTTTTTGCGCCGGGGGGCGCTGCCCCCCACGCCCCCCGCAAGGGCGGCTCCCCTTGACCCCGTCCGCTGACCGGTCAGCGGAACCACCGCCCGCTGACCGGCCAGCGGGACCGCCGTATGCGAAGCGCCACATAAATAAAAACTGGTTAATCAACACACGAAAATTGGCATGCATCTTTGTTGAATGAGATTTGACATGATATGCTGATTGGTGTTTGAAGCATGGTGCATGGTTATAGCCCTTGATTGGTTGTACTTGTAAATACGGCCTGCGAGTCGTGCCTTTTCTTATCACTCTCATTGTACATTCTCTTCTCACCTTACTCCCCTCGAATGTAACTCGAGGTTTCTATTATTGATGTAATGGTGCATTATGGGATCGTCCAAGGTGGTATGTCCAAGGAGGTGACAACAAAAAGGCAACCAAGAAAGGAAGAGAAGGAGCTTGTGAAGACTCTTTTCTTTTCTTAGGCTTTTATGATATTCTCATTGGCTTGAGAATATCGCATAGTTTGGGCTATAACCATGTCACGTTTATTTCTTGTAAGCATGAGATGCATGTTTTTGTTGGGTTTCGGGAGCCAAACAGCGCAGCGGAATTTAACCGAAACCCTCCAGGATCCAAGTGAAACGGGGTAAACCGGGTGTTCGAAAATTTCATACCTAATTTTCGGTTGAGATCTCTCACTCAACTGTAGAGTCGAATCACAAAACCTGAACAGTTGACGTGTTCAGGCTCTCTATGGTATCCACACGAGCCTCTCGGGATCACCACGCTTCCACCACGTCCCGGCAGATGCGTTTCTCTTGCGCTCGCAGTGCTAGCTTGCGTCCTCCAAGGAATTGCAAGAGAAGAGTGTGGCTGTCCTTTTTGGGAGGCTAGGGCAAGGAGACCTGCGAATTTCTCACTTAAAAGTTGTATTTATAGTGAGACTCAACTTCCAGGCCTAATGGGTTTCAAAGCCCTAATCCAATTAGGATTTAATTTCGGGCTTAATAATGGCTCAACTCCTTGGCCCATTATTAATACGAAATTAAAGTGAAACCATAACCCAAATAATTAGCCCATGCACTCTAATGATCCAAATAGCTCTATGTGTGCGACCCAATAGGCTCTTGCCATGTTGGCAATGATGATAAATCACATTTATGATCATAAGCAATGAGCGGTGTCTAGCAACACATCATTGCTACCCAAGTGACAAGATTGTCGGTGAATCGACTAAACCTTTATGATCATCACCGATATATGCCATTGTCCCTTTGTCCAAGATATCAAGACTAAGCACGAGACATGGAATGTGTCACTCTCGTATAGCCCAATCTTTGGTTTCTTGATTACCGAGTAGACCAACTTAAACTGATGACATTGATATCATATATCAACTCATCGAAGCATGGCCATGCATTTTCTAAGTCTCACTCTATCAAGGGGCCCAAAGATATCACTCCCGTTACATAGGAGGGACAAATCCCATCTTGATCATACAAATCCCTCCGCATGATATGTGACATACCCAATGACCTCCTTCAAGTTCACTCAGTTACGAGCAACAAAGGAAAGTATCAAAGTATGTGACTCACATGTAGGGAACCTTGCTGATCTTAGGTCGAAGGACTACATATACCATGATCACTATGAGAATCACTTATGACACTCATATAACGATCCATGAAGTGTTCTCATGGTGGGTCGGTCCAGTACACAAGTTCTCCAACTTGTACCCATATGTAGACTACATATCTCATATTAGTCTCCACATATGCTAGTCATTATGTATTATTGCAACCCGCTCCACAATAATACTAGACTAGGGGCGTTTAAGAATATCATTATTCTAGGGTTACAGTTATGCTTATTACGTTACGCAGAAACAAAACAACAAACATAATTGCTGGATTAATGCCTCAATAAAATATCATGACTCAATGTGCAAAAATACAATCATCTCATGATTGGCTTTTTGGGCACAATACTAACAGTTTTATATTTGTATGTGATGCATGTATAAAACAACCGGAGATAACAAATTGGTGAGATATGGCAAATGGATGTCAAAACTGCATTCCTAAATGGAAAGCTACTTGAGGATGTGTACATGACACAGCCTAAGGGTTTTGTCACTCCTGGGAATGCCAATAAAGTGTGCAAATTGCAAAGGTCCATTTATGGACTGAAGCAAGCTTCTCGAAGTTGGAATCTTCGTTTTGATGATGCAATCAAAGAGTTTGGTTTTATCAAAAATGAAGATGAACCTTGTGTCTACAAGAAGGTTAGTGGGAGCGCTATTGTCTTCTTGGTGTTGTATGTAGATGACATACTACTCATCGGGAATGACATTCCTGAGCTACAGTCTGTGAAGACTTGGCTAGGGAAATGTTTCTCTATGAAGGACTTGGGTGAAGCAGCCTATGTGTTAGGCATCAGGATCTATAGAGATAGATCTAGAAAGCTTCTTGGCCTAAGTCAAAGTACATATATTGACAAGGTGCTAAAGAGGTTTAGCATGCAAGATTCCAAGAAAGGATTCTTGCCCATGTCACATGGTATCACTCTTTCTAGATCTCAGTGTCCGAGTACAACCGAGGAGAGAGAGCGCATGAGTAAGATTCCATATGCCTCAGCAATTGGATCTATCATGTATGCCATGATATGTACTCGTCCCGATGTCTCATATGCTTTGAGCATGACGAGTAGGTACCAATCGAACCCCGGTGAGAGTCACTGGACAGCTGTTAAGAACATCCTTAAGTACTTACGAAGGACTAAGGATGCATTCTTGGTCTTTGGAGGTGAAGATGAGCTCGTTGTAAGGGGTTACACCGATGCAAGCTTCCAATCCGATAAGGATGATTTTAGATCGCAATCTGGTTATGTGTTTTGTATTGGTGGTGGTGCTGTGAGCTGGAAGAGTTCAAAGCAAGAGACAGTAGCTGACTCTACAACAGAATCTGAGTACATTGCCGCCTCTGATGCTGCAAAGGAGGCAGTTTGGATCAAGAAGTTCATCACTGAACTTGGAGTGGTTCCAAGCATTGTCGACCCGATAGAGCTCTATTGTGACAACAATGGAGCAATCGCACAGGCTAAGGAACCTCGATCTCACCAGCGATCCAAACACATACTCCGACGCTATCATCTCATCAGGGAGATCATCGAGAGGGGTGATGTAAGGATATGCAGGACTTCGACAGACAGCAACATTGCTGATCCACTGACAAAGCCCCTTACGCAGCAGAAGCATGATAGCCATTCTAGGTCCATCGGTATTAGATACATGGATGATTGGCTTTTAGTGCAAGTGGGAGATTGTTAGTGTTGTGCCCAAAAAAGCCAATCATGAGATGATTGTATTTTTTGCACATTGAGTCATGATATTTTATTAAGGCATTAATCCAGCAATTATGTTTGTTGTTTTGTTTCTGCGTAACGTAATAAGCATAATTGTAACCCTAGAATAATGATATTCTTAAACGTCCCTAGTCTAGTATTATTGTGGAGCGGGTTGCAATAATACATAATGACTAGCATATGTGGAGACTAATATGAGATATGTAGTCTACATATGGGTACAAGTTGGAGAACTTGTGTACTGGACCGACCCACCATGAGAACACTACATGGATCGTTATATGAGTGTCATAAGTGATTCTCATAGTGATCATGGTATATGTAGTCCTTCGACCTAAGATCATCAAGGTTCCCTACATGTGAGTCACATACTTTGATACTTTCCTTTGTTGCTCGTAACTGAGTGAACTTGAAGGAGGTCATTGGGTATGTCACATATCATGCGGAGGGATTTGTATGATCAAGATGGGATTTGTCCCTCCTATGTAACGGGAGTGATATCTTCGGGCCCCTTGATAGAGTGAGACTTAGAAAATGCATGGCCATGCTCCGATGAGTTGATATATGATATCAATGTCATCAGTTTAAGTTGGTCTACTCGGTAATCAAGAAACCAAAGATTGGGCTATACGAGAGTGACACATTCCATGTCTCGTGCTTAGTCTTGATATCTTGGACAAAGGGACAATGGCATATATCGGTGATGATCATAAAGGTTTAGTCGAATCACCGACAATCTTGTCACTTGGGTAGCAATGATGTGTTGCTAGACACCGCTCATTGCTTATGATCATAAATGTGATTTATGATCATTGCCAACATGGCAAGAGCCTATTGGGTCGCACACATAGAGCTATTTGGATCATTAGAGTGCATGGGCTAATTATTTGGGTTATGGTTTCACTTTAATTTCGTATTAATAATGGGCCCAAGAGTTGAGCCATTATTAAGCCCGAAATTAAATCCTAATTGGATTAGGGCTTTGAAACCCATTAGGCCTGGAAGTTGAGTCTCACTATAAATACAACTTTTAAGTGAGAAATTCGCAGGTCTCCTTGCCCTAGCCTCCCAAAAGGACAGCCGCACTCTTCTCTTGCAATTCCTTGGAGGACGCAAGCTAGCACTGCGAGCGCAAGAGAAACGCATCTGCCGGGACGTGGTGGAAGCGTGGTGATCCCGAGAGGCTCGTGTGGATACCATAGAGAGCCTGAACACGTCAACTGTTCAGGTTTTGTGATTCGACTCTACAGTTGAGTGAGAGATCTCAACCGAAAATTAGGTATGAAATTTTCGAACACCCGGTTTACCCCGTTTCACTTGGATCCTGGAGGGTTTCGGTTAAATTCCGCTGCGCTGTTTGGCTCCCGAAACCCAACAGTCAAGTACCCCGAATGGTTGATCAACGTGGTCATTGCCCCAAAAGAAGGTAGCAGCAAACTCCGGATGCGCATCGACTTCAGAAACTTGAACGATGCTTGCCCAAAAGACTCATACCCTCTGCCGCCAAATAGATCAACTGGTAGATTCAACTGCTGAGTATGGGTTCCTAAGTTTCCTAGACGCCCTCAGTGGCTACCATCAGATAAGGATGAACCCCGAAGATGAAGAGAAGACTGCCTTCATCACCAAGGGAGGAACATATTACTATATCAGGATGCCCTTCCGGCTCAAAAATGCAGGAGCCACCTACCAGAGGTTGATGAACAAGGTCTTCAAAGACCAAATGGAGAAAATCAAGAGCAAGCTGCCCGGCTACCACGTTGCAGACCTAGAGGAAACCTTCGAAAAGCTCAGAGCCTTCGGGGTCCGCCTTAATCCTGAGAAGTGCATCTTCGGGGTGACCTCGGGAAAATTCCTTGGGTGCATGGTATCCGAAAGAGGCATCGATGCTAACCCCGAGAAGATTGAGGCTCTGCTTGAGTTCCGAACTCCTGCCACAGTCAAAGATGCGCAGAGACTCACCGGAAGAATAACCTCTCTGAGCAGGTTTATTTCCAGGTACGGAGATAGGTGTCGACCCTTCTTCAAAGTCCTTACAAAGGCAGGAAAGATGGAAGGCGATCTCGGAAGAAATGATCATCCTTGGGATAAAGATTGCCAAAAGGCCTGGGAAGAACTCAAAGTCTGTGGCCAGCATACCATGCCTTGGTACTCTACAACAACCTCGGGAGGGAGAGCCCCTCATACTCTACCTCGCCATTACAGAAAAAGCTGTGAGCTCGGTCCTCGTGAAAGAAGAAGGGCCAAAGCAATGGCCGGTCTACTATGTCAGCAAGTCCCTGCGTGGCGCCGAAATCAGGTACCCTTTGCTTCAAAAAGCTACATATGCCTTGGTGCTTGCAGGGAGAAGGCTGCGACCATACTTTCAGACTCACCCCATCATCGTCTGAAGTAGTCTGCCGTTATGGGATGTCATGAAGAGGGATGATCATTCGGGAAGGCTCTCCAAGTGGTGCATAGAGCTGGGCGAACACGAAATCACGTATGAGCCTCGGAATGCCGTAAAAGCTCAAGCACTGGCATATTTATCGCCGAAATACCCATCACTGAGGAGAGCCATTCAGATCCAAAAGAGGGTGAGCCAGAATGGACCTTGCACGTAGATGGAGCCTCAGGATCCGAACACCAGGGAGCTGGAGTAATTATCAGAGGCCCCGAAGGCCTAGAAGTAATGAAGGCCATCAAGTTCAGTTTCAACGCCACCAACAACATGGCCGAGTATGAGGCCCTGATAGCAGGATTATGCCTTGCCAGAAAAATTGGCGTGAGAAACTTGAAAGCCCATAGTGATTCCCAGCTGGTGGTCCGGCAAATGGCAGGATACTATGGCGCGAAAGACCCGACCTTGGCAAAATACTATGAGTTGGTAACAAAGCTCATTCGGGAGTTTGACGCCGTACGAATCGAAAATGTACCTCGGCGGAATAACACTAAGGCAGATTGCTTGGCGAAGTCAAAAAAATATATACCAAGGTGCCAGACCATCCGAGCATCAGTGCTAAGCATGACGACCTCGGGAGCAGGGTGGAAAGACCAAATCAAAAGATACCTCGCAGAGAATTTGCTCCCCGAAGACCCCGGCGATGCTGCAGGACTGCGAAGACGCTCCGGAAGATTCTTCCTGATTGGCGAAGAGTTATACCGACAGGGATATGCGAATCCGCTGCAAAAATGTGTGGATGAAGAGGATACTGAAATGGTCCTTGAGGAAGTTCACGAAGGCATGTATGGTTCACACATTGGAACTGATGCCCTTGCAGCAGTGATACTCCGCCAAAGGCTACTTCTGGCCTACCCTGGGAAAGGACGTAAGGCAGTTCGACCGAAAGTGCGGTAGTTGCCAGAGACATGCAAAAATCCAGAGGGCACCCTCGGAAATAGTAACCTCGGCAGACTATCCTTGGCCCTTTGAAGTCTGGAGCATAGACCTTATTGGGCCACTCCCCACAGCACCCGGAGGCGTGAAATTCTGCGTGGTAGCAGTGGACTATTTCTCAAAATGGGTAGAGGCAGAACCACTAGCAACTATCTCGGCAAAAGAAGTGCAAAACTTCGTATGGAAGAACATCGTATGCAGGTTTGGCATACCTAGGGTACTAGTGGCTGATAATGGATCCCAGTTCATAGACAAAGGATTCCAAGAATTCACCAGCGACCTCGGAATGAAGATGCACTTCGCCCAGTAGCTCACCCCCAAAGCAACGGGCAGGTGGAAGTATCAAATAGAACCATAAAAGATGGCCTGAAATAGAGACTGGGGGAAGCCAAGGGGAATTGGCCGGGAGAACTCCAAAGTATATTATGGAGCTACCAAACGACGCCCCGAAGAGCCACAGGGGAAACTCCTTTCTCACTCATCTCCGAAACGGAGGCCATTATCCCAATAGAGATAGTTCGACCTTCGGTACGGGTGCAAGTATTTGATGAAGGTGGTAACGACCTCGGCCTAAGAACCAATCTCGATCTGGTGGCCGAACACAGAGAAATAGTCGAGCTGAGAAGAAAAGCTTACCAGCAAAGAGTGGCCGTGGCTATAAACTTACGGGCCAGGCCAAAAGAAATCAAGAAGGGAGACCTCGTTCTCCGAAAGGCCGACTTCGCACCCCGAAGGCCATCCCATGGCGTACTTCGCGCAAACTTGGAAGGACCCTATCTGGCCCTTGCCGAAACAACGAAAAGGCGTGTACAAGCTTGGCGACGTCGAAGGCATAGAATTGAAGAACAATTGGCACTCGGGCGCCTTGAAAAAATTCTACGCTTAAGGTTGAGCGGAGGAGGTATGTTGAACAAAAAATGTTCTAAATATATAGTAGTATCTTGAGAAAATTTCTTAAGTGCAGGAATGAACAATATTCCGTGAAAGATGCTTGCCATGATAAAGCGTAGATATGGCTTTCCAAAGTCCCTTGAGCCGCCACGCTCAGGAAAGATGGAAAACAAAAATCTCGCAGAAGTACTCGCCGTAGCCAGCGCTGAGATAATTTCCCGAGCTCCTTTGAGCGAACGTGCTCGGGAAAATGGGAAGTGAAAAATCTCGCAGAAGTACTCGCCGTAGCCAGCGCTGAGATAATTTCCCGAGCTCCCTTGAGCGAACGTGCTCGGGAAAATGGGAAGTGAAAAATCTCGCGGAAAGTTTTTCCGAAGTCCCTTGAGCAAACATGCTCGGGACAACTGGAAAAACAAAAATTTTGACTGAAGGTTTTCCGAAGTCCCTTGAGCAAACATGCTCGGGACAACTGGAAAAACAAAAATTTTGACTGAAGGTTTGCCAAAGTCCCTTGAGCAATCATGTTCGGGAAAAATTGGAAATGCAAAAGCCTGCAAAAAGACTTAGTCAAAATTTTCTCAGACTTTCCAGAATGTCTCTCGAGTAAAACGTACTCAGGACAAAGGAAGGTAAAAAAGTTTCTTTGATCGCAGGTTTTCCGAAGTCTCTTGAGCGAACGTGTTCGGGACAATGGAAATAAAGAAACTTGAAGAAACACTTAGCCAAAAAATCTCCGTTAAGAGCAAAGCTGCCTTACAATAAAGAAGTGCCCGAAGAAGGAGTACAAAAAAGAAGGGAAGGAAAAGGGGCCCTAAAGAAGCCTAAGGGTTCGCGGCGTCCTGAGAGCCACTCGTTTGTCCACCCTTTTCCGCCACCTTCCGCGCTGGAATTGGAGGAAGCTTCAGATGTTCGATCTTGGACCATTTCCACCGAGGTCCCCCAGGAATGTTTAGACCCTCTAGAAAAGAGAGGTCCAGACCTGGGAACCTTTGGAGAACCTGGTGCCGAGCGAGGCAGAAGCCGTCCTAAAACGCGACCTTGTTCATTTGATCAGACTTGTTCTTCTTAAGCTCAAGGTCGTCAAGCTCGTCCTTCAGATCCCCGACCTCCTCTTCCAGCACCTTTATCCGCTCCTCCCCCTTCGGCTCCTTCTTCAAAGACTGGACCTCGGCTTGAAGGGTTTTCTTCTCAGACAAGAGTGTGACTATGATATTCTCTCTTTTTTTGCCTTGTCTTGGAGAAGGTCTTGGTTTGCAGCGCGCAGCCCCGCCACATGATTGCGGAGGTCGGCAATCTTCAGGGAGGAGTCCGCCATCAAAACTTCCTTCTCCTTTCGGAACTCCTCCCGAAGGGTGGCAGCTTCCTCCTTCGCAGCATCTGCCAGCTGCTGGTTCTTGGCGGTCAATTCCGAGCACGTCGCTTTCGCCTTTTCTAGGGCCTCTGAGGCCGAAGCTCGGAATGCCGTCTGCCTGGCTACCCGAACTCGGAGAAAGCCGGCGTACCCCAGCAGCTGCAAAGGAGATAAAACGCAAGGTCAGTAAGAGCCAAACACTTAGGAAAAAATTGAAGGGGAAGAGTTGTGAAGGATATACCTGAGCAGCATGCTCGGTGATCTTTGCGGCAAGGGTGTTATCCCCTAGATGGGCCGCCGCTATAGCCTTGAAGGAGGCCTCGGTGAGCACCCCCTTCGAAATCTGCTTCACCATTTCAGGACAGTCCTCGGAGTACAAGTTCATGTCCTCCGTGAATGTCCAGAAAGGCTCCTTTGGTATCTTCCCTTGCGGGACTTTGGCGTCGCGACGGGCCCTCGCCTCCGCGTGTTCGGCCGCCCAGTTCGGGGTAAGTAACTCCCCTGCAGGGCGAAAAAGAAAAACAGGTCAGAGACAAAGGCAATTCCAGAAAAAACAAAGGAAGTACACTTTGTCTGGAAACAAACCTGGCGGGACCTCGGCAACATCGTCCTCGGAGTCCTCGGCCTCCTCGGCCGAAATGCCCTTACCCTTCTGCTTGCGCCGCTCCTCGGCAGAAGGTACTTCTACCACTACATCAAGGAGGGCCTGCGATGCAGTAAGACTTTGAGGAGGGACGTCGGTTGGAGGAACCTCGGAAGCAGCAGCCTCAGACGCCGGAACCTCGGCTGTCCCAGGCTCCTCGGCAGTCTCCTCGGGTATTTCTTCTAGAGGAACCTGAGTAGCTCTCTTTGCCCGTTTCCTCGAAGGACCCGCGCCAGTAGACTTCCGCCTTCGGGAAGCCGCCTTCTTCGTTTGATCGTCCTTCTCCACTTGGCCGGAGAAGAGGGACTTGTAATAGGCGACAGTGTCGTCGCCCATCTCTGAAAAAGGAGAGAAACATCAGCGTAAGTCCGAGGAAAAAACAGCAAAGGAGTAGAAGATAACTCACTTTCGGCAAGCGTTTCGAAAGAAATCTCCTCCTTAAGAAGCTTGACCAACCAGGAATCTTTCCCGGCGATGGCAGGAGCTGGCATCCCGAGGTCAGTCTTGTGCTCCTTTACCACCTTTAGTTCCCGAAGGACCTCTTCGGTCATCAACTTCCAGTTGATTGGAAAAGGGTAAAGGGCGCGCGGAGAGACCTCGGGATCCCAGTCAGAGACAGCCCGAATGCGGGCGTCGAAATCCGCGAACACGGGAGCCAACTCTGGGGTCAGCAGCATCCTCGGATCACCAACGTCCGCATCCAGTGTTCCCTGAGCCCATTTGGTCGGAACGTACGACCAGGCCTCAGCCATCTTCATGAAGAAGAACTTCTGTTGCCACCCCCGCCAGCTATCCTTAGTGGCGAAGGTGAACATGAATTTCTTGCTCCCGGATCCCCGAGGTAGCATGAAATAGAAGCCACCCTTCGGGACCACAGAGAGCTTGTAGTACTGCATAAAAATCCTGAAATGGGGTTCTATCCCGAAGACGCCACACATGCAGAGGTAGGCGTTGAAATAGCAGAACGAGTTCGGGGGAAGCTGGTTCACCGCAATGCCATGAAATTGGCAGAACTCGCACACCATCTTCGGGGGAGGATACCGAAGACCGGCCTTCAGCTGGGCTCGGAAAACGGTAACCTCCTTACTATGGTTTGAAAATGCATAGTGGCTAGAACGAGGCAGCCTGGTAACGGCGTAAGAGGGAAGAAAGAATTTTTTCTTCCACCTCTCTAACTTCTCAGGGGTGGTGCAACAAGGATGGGCTAAAAGAGGCTGCCAGCTCTCAGGAATGGGCATTTTCGACATAAAAATGAGTTTGAAAACGGAAGAAAACAGTTTCCAGAGAAAAACTCAGAAGAACACAGGGATCAAAACGCGCTGGAAAACAAAAACCCACCGAAAGATTTGCCAAAATCTGAGGACGCCGTCGTGAAAGTTGGCTGGAAAAAAGGCTCTGATTAAGGAAGCTCCGCCACAGAAAGCAAGAAAAATGCAAGAACAGAGGCAAAGCAGAGAAAAGAGCAAAAGAGTGAGCAAAAGGAACTTATGATGAAATGGGCTATTTATAAGCCAGAGGTGGGTAACCGAAACGTCGTCATAAGTACCCTTTGGAGGCGAACCGACGCCGTAACTGCTCTCTGCACTTGAAAAGGCGCGCCCTCTGTAACCGACGCGACTCTCCTCCAATGGCAAAGCGCCACGTGTCAACCGCTGCGCAAAAATAAGGGGACACGTCCTCCAAACGTCCCTTGAAAACTGGGACACGTCTTCTGACATCCCTGGAAAACTGGGACGCGCCGCTCAGACTGACACGCTTGGCCAAACAGACCTGCAGAAACAAAGAGCAGGCCAACTCGAGGACGCCAAGAGACAGGCTATGGCCGAACAGCCCATGACCTTCGGGCAAGAGGTGTATCTTCGGCACAGGCTCCGCCTCGAAGACACCAAAGAACAGGCCAAGGCCGAAGAGCCCATGATCTTCGGGCAAAAGGCACATCCTCGGAACAGGTTATGCTTCCAAAGAGACTCCCATAAACAACCTCGGAAAGAGATGCAAAACCGAAGTCTTCACTTCGGCTTTCCAAAGGGGGGCATGTGATAGCCAAACGCTATCGCCTCTATCTGGCCGAACTCCCTGCCACAAGAATGGCCAGAAGAAGCTGGCGCTACCCGAGAAAAGGTGTGATCAGGCACCTCGGGAGATAGCCGAAGAGCTCCGAGCCCGGCACGCCAGGACACTACTCGCCCCCCCCAGGGTTGTGAACAGATCGCCTTCGGAAAAGTGGCACCAAACATAGCGAGCCGAACACGATATCCCCGAAGGCGGAACTCCCTGAAGCTGGGAACCCCCGAACTCAGGGCTTGTTTCCCGAAGAGGCTCCGTCCGTACCAAAGGACGACCTCACCCAGGGACCTCGGGAGTACGGCAGGAGTATTTATGGAAGCATTTAAGGAAGCCTCTGACACATCCAATCACAGACGCCACAATCCGCCTCAAAAGGCGCTCTGCCACGCTGACGCCATCAAAATCACGTCATGGCCCGCCTCAACACATGGCTCAAGGTAACTTACTATCTGTCTCCTATGCCCAGAAAGTCAGGAAAATCCGACCGAACACGTGTCGCGATCTGAACGGGCTAGGCACTCCTATAAATACCAGGAGTTAATACCAGACAGGAGGTTGGTTGGCTGGCAAAATACGGCTCCCGTTACCAGGCAAAACTCCTCAGCCCTTTGTGCTATTTTCTCTGTCTTTCTCTCAGCCACCACTGACTTGGGCGTCGGAGGCTCCCCCCCCGGAAAAACACTCCGGGGGCCTCCTAACCTTTTGTTTCTGAGCTTTCAGGCACTCTCCTTTGGGCTGTCCAGTCCACCAGGGGTTCTTCCTCCCAGAAGTCCCTCCACCAGTCGCTATGACTATAAACGATGAGGCCCCTGGCCATCACAAAGGATGGACTTAGTTAAGTAGATGGGATCCCCTTCAGGGATTTGTAGCACAAAAAAGGGCTACACCTTGTAATTACTAAAATATCTTGTTATTTATTAACTTCTTCCCAGAGGTCACTTGCCCCAAGCTCAAACTTAGATTTTTCAAAGGTGCTTAAACGGCTATAGGCCTATTTGCTTCCATAAAAGCATGAAATATTTTTGTGGAAATATTTAATCAATGCCTCCCTATAGTAGAAAAACAATGGATAGAGGCCTTTCTAATCTTTGGTGTGCCTGATGTGGGAGGGTATCAGAAACAACTATGCACTTATTCTAGAATGTCTAGATTTTGCAAGAGACTGGAGTAGTTTCTATCTCTCCCCACTTAATACAAATTCTTTCTTTTGTGGCTTGGCTAACATCACTTTTGACATCTCAAAAGTAATAGCCTTTTGACTTGTTTATTTGGTCTATACTCTTTAGACTATATGGTTAGGTCAAAACAAGTGCATTTTTTCTTAATGCTTCTTTTCATATTCAATCGATTATAGTAAGGTAGGATGCCTTCTGGAAATAAATAATTATGATAAGAGATTACCTAATCTTTCTTCCTTGCTTCCATTACACATCAAATCAGTCAACTATGAGGAACTCAGAACCTACTATATGTTTTTGCTATCCTAGATATATACCTTATTGAAGGCACTTGGTGCAGTTTTTGTGTGATTGGGTTAGCAGCTTGGCTTTGGATAAGGATAAATGCTCCCCTCATTTGAAAGAATGTCACTTATTAACAGATTGTTTTTTGACATTGCAGGCAAAATTATCTACTCTCATTTGAGCCATTCAGGTGGCTTAGAGGCTTTAACTTTAGACTATCACTATTTTAACCAATTGTTTGTAAGTGCGTATTGCTCTTTACGGTAAAGTCCAACTTAGTCTTATTCTAGTAAGCATGGCTCAAGAAGCTTTGATGTGTATGGAAAACTTTGCTTGCTACTTAGTGGTGGCTATTCCTCGAGAATGTATCTTCCCAATGCATGAACTAGCAACCTTCCTTTTTCCTAAGTCTATTATATGTTTTTTATTACCAACAAAAGTTAATTTTTCCATTTACTTCACTTAGTCCTTTGTTTATTCCACTCACCAAAGTACTATAAATGGCCTTGCTTTTGTCGAGTTACTCACATTAAGTCAAGTTACTCACATTAAGAATTAAAGTGGGCTACGATTTTGTCAAATAACTAATGTTAGAAATTAAAGTGTCTGATTCATGTCATATCACTTTCCTTAAAGCACAGAGAAGTGGGCGGATTCTCTAATAATGAGAACTATTTTATAAAAGAAAAAATTGCACTAATTTGTTGGTTCTAAATGTTACAACCCTTAAATGGTTGCAACCCTTGATTATGTTGATACAATTCCAACCAAGTATTAATAGGCTTCAATAGCCCATAACCTAACTTGCTACCAAGAGAGCACTCGGTTGTATAAACACAAAATATTTTCTTTCTTCTTGCCACGTGGGGCATGTTTCTCCCACTTAACTCATAAACTATATACCAACTCAAGCTCAAGCATGGTTCAAGACTTGCTAAGTTCAAACTCAAGCTTGAGCCAAAAATTAAACTCAATATGTTTTCAAGTCAAATTTTGAGTATGGTGAGCTAAAGCTTGATCAAGCTCAAACCTTATTAAGCCTTTAGCTATCATGGCAAAAAGATTAATTACGTTCATCCCCCAGAGTTAAGTTACTATTTCACATAATCCATTGAGGTCTAAAAACTTTCAATTAGTACCTGGTCAAATGAGAGTGTCATTATATACAATTGACTACAAGCTACTCTTCGAGTTGCATAATACTTACATGCAGCCCTCCATAGTTTCGAATGGCACAACTTGTCCTTAATTCTATCGAGTTTATCATGTTCTCGTTCCAAACTCGAGCTTAGTTCAAGCCAAGTGAGTTCATATTTCTTGGGCTCATCCCAAAAATGTAGGCCCGGCCTATTTACACCATATAAACTACCCTATAGCTGCTTAGACTTTGGAAAATGATTAAATTTGCAAAAACATCAATTTCTCAATCGTTCATGAAATATTTTTAATAGTTAACTATTCATGAATTATTTCTAATAGTAAACTATCTCTCTGTTTTTTTTAACACTGCGTTGTTGAGTGAATTAGTTCATTTTTCCCAAGGTTGTCAAAAACGGGTTCCAACCTAGAGTCGTTTTGGCTGTTTTAAAGTCATAGAGTCATAAAAAGTCTTAGAGTCATAAGACTCTACAAAAAATAAAATAAAAAAACTTAGAGAAAAATTATGAAAAATATAAAACCATTTAAATTGTCTTAGAAAAGTATCAGAAACAATATGTGATTTGCACCCAAAATTTCATTGATTTTATGCTTAATTTAGTGGAATAAGGCAGGTTTTTAGGTTGGCTGGGGCTTCAGGGTTTGGTCTTGGTGTTTTTGTAGAGAGGAGGCAGGTTTTGGTTGGCTAAAGCTAAAAGAAGAAGCTTGGCCAGCTTAATCCTTAAAATTGCCACGCATATGGTGCTTTAACTGGTAATTATACAAATATTGGGAGTATTATGAAACACGTTAGAGAATAAAGGATCAGAACTGGAATTAGATCGCGCTTGATTCCTTTTTTTACATAATTACAGCTTCAGTCCCTAGATTCCAGAAACGTACAATTTAGTCCCAATTTATATTTTTTTACAGATTTAATCCAATAAGGCTAGAGTCGTAGAATCTTAATGTTTCTACGTTTCTATAACTAGAAACGCATTTCTATTCGTTTATACCTAAAGTTACATTTCTATTACATTTCTAAACGTCTTCTATCTATGAAGTAGTAAAAACATATGTTTCTATAACTTGAAACGCAATTTTAATAACCATGGTTTTGCTCTTCTTTGTTCATTTTAGATGAGAAGAACACAAAACAAATTGTGTCTCATTTCAATTGGAAGAAAATAATAATGGTAATAACTGGGCCAGGCTAAAATTTCCTACCCAGTACGGTTATACAGGAGTTAAAGTCTACGAAATCAATGTTTCTCTTTTCCTTTTTCCTTCCTCAGGCCAAACAGGTCTACGTAGTCAATTGATTTAATCATTTCAATCCTACCAAAAAGGGTAAAAAAGAAGTAGAAAATCCCCTAAACTTCTACTACATAATATTAAACATGCATATATATTTTTATGATCTGATTGCAAATATTTTTAGTTATATGAGTAAACAGTATTGAGTAAATTTTATGAATGATCCCTAACCTTTAGTCATTATTTTTTTTATCTCTAACCTATTGAATGTTCTGTTTTAGTCCTAAACATATTAAAACATTTCATTTTAGTCTTAAATCTATTGAAAACGTTTCATTTTGGTCCCAATTTGGTGAAATTTGTTAACTCAAAGTATTTATCTGATAACTTTTTAGATCATAATTTAAACTATCTACTAATTGTCTTACAACAAATTTAATCTGTATAATAATTGAGTAAGCCCCATGAATAAGAGTTCACTATATCCAGTCAAGAGAGGGCTTGGAATAACTACAGTGGTAATCTCCCACCTAGACAAGTATCGTGCTTTGTAGTAAAAAGTGCCAATTTTAGTATAGGTATAGGTGTGCTCAAATGTTTGTTTGATGACTTGGATAGTTGTCTTGTTCATTGGAGTATGAGAAAGTTAAGGGGTTGGAACCTTAATCAGTGAGGATTTTGGTTAAGCTAACTTGAAGCCCAAAGTTAAAGTAACTTGCTTAACCTTAGTGCCTTGTAAAGGAAGGGTTAGTGACTTGTGAGATTGGTTAAGGGCTAGTGGGTGCACTATGAAGAATTACCACAGGTGACCCACCTAAGAGGTTTTACATTGCTAACCACCTCCCGACTGTTAATCAAAATGATGAAGTCAGTTCTCCCCTTGAGTAAATTGGTTAATCTAGAAAAATCCGTAAGTGCACCGTTTCGATGTGTAGTTGGCATGTTGTAGTTCATAGTATAGAAGTCAAGATGGCCAAGAAACAAATGTACCAGGGATGCACATGAGCAGTTAATCCCATGTGTGCAGTATGTTAGGCTCTGAGTGCAAGGAAGTGACATGGCTTAATGTGTAAGTTTTGAGCACCTAGGATACTCCGAGTTAAGTAGCTAAAGCGTCAACACCTTCAATTTAGGTAGCATATCAGTAGTGCCATCACTGAGTGCTAAGAGGCCTGAACCGAAGTGGGCACGGACAAATCCTAAAGAGTTGTTAGTTGCCTGGGGGTTCTGGCACTTGTGCTAGGGAATTTTCTCTAGTAGGAACGCAAGTGTAAGGAACCTTATAGTAGCATGGGCAATAGGATCACGATCCGTAGGCGATACTTGTGTACTTGGCTAATGTACTAGTATGCCTGATGCATAGGGGCATGTCAGAGATGGGCATTCAAGACTCATAGTCGAGGGTGCACTGGGACTTACAGCTTTTGGTATACCACTAATTTGGAAGAGCCCTAAAGTATAATAGATCATGGAGTATAGTATGCCTTGGGGTGCTCGAAGTGTATGTAGCATGACCATAATACACTAGTGCACGCATAGCCTAGTGACTAATAGGAGATGTCAGGTACCAAACGCACAGTGAGGAATTGTCAGTGTGAGTGTTAATGGATGAGTTGTATGCTCATTAAGCTAACTTGCACTAGAAGGTTTGTTATAGAGATGTTGGGTGCTGAACTTGGAGTGAGACTCCCAAGTGTAAGTGTTGACGGACAAGTTTAACTTGTTAAGTTGGCATACACTAGTAGGTTCAGGCACAAGAGAAAGGTTGAAAGAAGATCACTAGTATCAGGCTGGAGTAAGCAACAGTCATTGTGAAAGTTGGTGGACAAGTTTTATACTTGTTAGGCTAATCTTACACTAAGGACTTTTGGTACAAGTGTGTTAGGTATCGAACCTAAAGTAAGCTATAGGTGTAAATGTTAGTGGGCAAGCTTTAAGCTTGTTAAGCTAGCTTGCACTAGGAGGTTCGAGCACAGGAAGAAGTGTGAAGAAGTTGTTGGTCTCCAAGCGTTCCAAGGTAGGTCTAAACCTATTAGACATGCTTTAACAGAATCCATAAACTGGGTATAGTGAAGAGCATACCATAGCCTTCAAATGTGAAGTTGCACAAAGGTAATTAAGATTAAGTAAGCTCAAGCCAAGGTAGGGAGGATAGTGAACAGTTATCAATGTAGTGTTAAATGTGAGCACAAAGTACATTATTGGCTATAGTACCTATACAAGTGAGGGCTTAACTTGAGGGCCATAAGGCATTAGTCTAACAAGTTGGCTAGGTGAACACCAAGTGTGTTGTCATGGGGCTGACACCTCTTGGTAGGATTAAATGGGATCTGTGGCACTATATCCCAGGTTTCATCTCAAGGTGGGGAGATACAATTTCGAGGACCAAATTTTCCAAGGTGGGGAGAATGTTATGGCTCTCGAAGTATCTGACCGGTAGCAGTCAAGTAAGGCTTTGTTACAAGATAAGAAATCCCTTAGTAAATATTTTTTTTATTCATTTCAAGCAAGTAGCAGGGTTTGGAAAGGTTCCCAGGGCACAAAGGTGATAGGATCCGATTTAAAGCTCAAAATAATTCATTTGGACGTAAGTGACAAGAAACCAAAGTAAGGGATGGAAGTGCCCAAGTTAGAGGCACTATTTGGAGGTGGGGTTCTTTTGGAAAATTTAAAGAAGTTGGAGGAGCCATGTAGGAGAAGGTTGGATTTAAACTAATTTGGAAGTTTTCCTTTCACTATTCATCATCTTCTCCAACTCAAAACCGTAGCTGTCTCTTCTCTCACAAATTTCATGTCCAAAACTCATCCATTTCTTCAATTCTTGGTGAAAGTAGAAGCCTCATGGAGTACCCAAGTGAGAGCAAGCTTCCTCTTGCTTAGTTTTAGTGGATTGAGCTATGGATAGGCATTTTTGGTCCATAGGAGCTTGGGTACATTTTCTTCCTTTGTGTTCTTTGTTTCTTAAGATTTCTTGAGGATGGGTCAAGCTTAATTGAGCTAGAAATGGTGCCCATTTGTGATGAATTTGCCTAGGAACCATAGAAAATTCATAGTGGAGCTATGGGAGCTTTGGTGTTTAACTTGCTTGAGTTTGCTTGTATTGTGTTTAAGGTAAGGGGATCTCTTATTTTCCATGTTATGTTAATTCATTTCTATCATATTTGGCCTTCGGGATGATTAATTGCAAGCCTATAAGTGATTAGAATCAAGTTTGGGTCAATTGTGCATGGATTTCGCAAGGAACGACGAAGCTAGCCAATTTCTGGCAATTAGGTTCCAATTTGGGTGCCTAGGCGCCATAGGGAAGCATACCCAGGTCGTGCTCCTGAGGCCTAGGTGCTAGGATGCTCATTTTTGGACAGCATCAAGTCCACTCTGGCGCCGTGGCGTTAGTCTCACGCTGCAGCGCCATAGTTGCTTCGAAACTCATCCAAGAAGGCTATTTTTGATTCCTAAATGGTTCCCAAACATCCTATACATGTTCCTAAGGTTGGAGAAATATTTATTTATAATGGAAATGGAATGAAGAAAAAGAGGCAATGGATCAAATGAAGCAAGGAGAAGATGGTGTGTGCACAATTTTACCATGTGTGTCCATAAGGGTATTTTGGTACCATAGTTGAGGCTTGTAGTCATCCCTAAGGTACTTTAAATGCATTAATAATGAGTAACCAAGTAGTTTAAGCAATGATTATGGTGAACTAGCAATGGTGAACTAGAACCGTAGCCTAGTTAATTAAGAATGGTGCATGTACACTATGGCATGGTTAGTGTGGGCAACATATGGCACAACTTCTTATAGCTTGGTAAGATGATTTGGGTTAGTATTTTATTGACCCTAGATTGGCTCAGGAACACCAAGAACTACAAATAGTTAAGGAAAACACCTAAGGGCCAAAGAAGGCACTTTGAGGCTAATAGTGGCACATAAGTGCATTTGGGCACAATGTGAGCTCTAGGCCCCATGGGAAGCTTAGATTGGATAATATAGGAGCTTGGCATGGCTTGGGAGGTTGCTTAATACCCAAGTAAGTAAAATTTACCCTAAGGAATCACGAAGAACACCAAAAGCTGGAAGTAGGTAGGTGACTTAGCATTCAAGCTAAGTTACATGGGCACATTGAGGGGTCTTTCAGGAATAAGGTAGTTAAGCTACCTTAGCACATTTGGGACCTTAATATGTGCTAGGAAACACATGGAACACTTAGAGCAAGCATGATTCCTATTGATGGCCAACTCATTGGAGTGTAGCAAGTGCCAAGCCTAGTATTATACAAAGTTCACAAAGGAAGATGGAGGCATAGTAACACTCGGTCACCTAGTTAGGTCTTAGACCTGAAGGACTAAAGTGGGAGCCTATTACACCTTGGGGTGGAGGTTTAGTACACCTAGCTACTTAATTGGGCCTTAGGCCCAAGGAGCTAGAGCGGGAACCTAGTACGCCCAAACTAGATTGGTCATGTGCTAGTCAATGTTCACCATAGGAAGGGTGAAAAGTTAGTAACACCTAGTGGCCTAGCCTGGTCCTAGACCTGAGGCACTAGTGTAAGACCTTAGTGCACCCAACTTGGCTTTGCTAAGAAGACTTGGATTACTCTTGCACATAGTATTCAAGGGAAGCCTATTATGTGCTTAGGTGACAGCCTAGTATAGTTGGCAAGTTAAGACTTGCTAGAGTGAGTTCAAGGCTAGAACTCACTAGGAGAGGACTAGGATGAAGAAGGGTCCCAAGGGACTCAAGTATATGCGCATATATTAGGCCTCAGACCGTTATGATCTTGCGGTAGATTTGTGACATTTGTTGTCCAGTGTCCTATAGTGTTTTCTTTGCAAGTACCCCGAACACCCCTTACTAGGAATCTATGATTCTTACCCCTTAGTTTGCATGTGCAGGTGTAAATGGTTCGGCCAGCAACCCAAGATGGTTGTTGAGCTAGTTAAGCAGGTACTAATTATACTTGCTAGTTTGTATTTTCTCATTGATTTATTGGTTACGCTATGTATTAACTGTGTTAGATTAACCTTAAGCAGTGGTTGATCTAGAAGCATAAGGGGAGATAGAGGCTAAAGTCACTTGACAGGTGGAGCTCAAGTAGTTAGCCTGGTAAGGTCATCTCAGTAGGTTATGCTTATGCTTAAGTACTTAATTATACTAGAAGCCTCTACATTGGTTAGTTTTATGTTTTGGTTTGTGATTCATGTACATAATTGAATACTGTACATAGGGTTAATGCTTTTAGGAAGTGTGTTTATGGCTTTGGCCAGTTTTACTGTTGTTTTAAGTATGGATCTGCCAATAATTTGAATATTTTATTTTATGTTTACATTTTATGCCAAAGCGAATCATGCATTATTTAATGCTAGTATCTAGGTTAATAAGTTTAGGTCATATGCATTACTTTTTATCACAAGCATAAAAACCAACAATTATGAACCAAAACTTGGGAATTCCCTGAATTCCTAGTCATCTTAGGTAGGACAGGTAGCCGCAGGTGGCCTGGGGCTGTGTCACTTTTAGCCTCAAACTATAAGGCAAACACTTTGGTCAATACTAGCTTATGCCATAAGTAACTTAAAAATATAAAGTTTCCTACTTAGAGAATACCTTCAATTCAATAAAATTTAGCCTTAACAGCTACCCTTACCAACTGTTAAGCCCAACTAACCTGTTTAACCTACACAACACTTAAGGGGTGAGTACTCTAAAGTACTCAGCAAGGGATTTGGTACCTGCACAGGGAAATAGGGAAAGATATGCAAGCATACAAAGCACAAAAAACATACAAATATATATATATATATATCATATAGGAAGCAAAGCAAGCAATCAACAACGCAACCAGAAACAAGGATAAGAACAACAAACAATACAAATAATGGATGGATGGATGGATGAATCAAATATGCACATGTAAATGCACTTAGGACTTCCTTACACCCGTAGATGCTAGACTTGCTTTGAGCTCATACGACTAGGGTACTTGGATACTAGCCCTCATATCCAATGCTAGCTCTTAACTAACACCAAGAAGTCCTCTTACAGGTGCCTTAGAGTAAGTCATCACTTACTCAACCCTTGCCCGTCTCTGATGAGTTATTTAGAATAACTCACCGCTTACTCCCTCCTTACCCGCCTCTTCATTTAACTTATTGTGTAGGGTAGCTGCCTTATGTGGTCCAACTTGCCAAGCTCTTCTAGCTTAGTTTAGGGCTTCTTGGTGGCTTACTTACCAAACCTTAAAGTTTGGTTGGGATCCTCTTAGTTTTCCTTTGATTGCCCAAAGGTCTGAGACTTTTCACTTAGGCCAACAAAGAGTCTAAAACCTGCCTTAATCCCCTTAGGGCTCCCTTAGCAACGTAAGCACTTTAACTTCCTTAGCCATCATTCCTTACCTTACCTTAACCACACCACTTAGCTACCACCTAAATAATGCATAATTCCCAACCTAGGAATGAGTTCTTGACCCAACTGAGGCTATGGAACATCTTAAATTAGCCTAGGAATGATAACCGTGAGTTTGAGACATTCTTAGGATGCCTCGAGCTTGAGGGACTAATACCTTGGTGATGCCATCGATGACGCGTCGCAAAAGGCATCAATGCTCTAGAATCATGACGTCTAACAGTGACACACCTGTAATGATGATGCATTGCCAAATGGAATCGCCAATGGCAACACGTAGCCAAAGTACTACAACATTGCGTGATAGCGTGCGAACTTGCATGAAACTTGCTCAAACTTTCCCATCCCAAGGCCAATTCTCATGGGTCTTATTTCTACTTCATTCCAACTCATAATACTACATTTCTATGCATTATTTGAGCTAAATTAACTTAAATCCCTTACCTGAAATCATCTTTAAAGCAAGAAACAAACAATGAGCACACTCAAGCTCCATCGAGTTCCTTTAAGTTCTAAACTTCAATTCATCCAAATTGGACTCCAAGAGCATGAAGTTAAGACCATTTATAACCATTTAAGAAGATTAGAACTAACCCACAAGGATCAAAGATGTTTACCTTAGGGTTTGAACCAAAAACTTGCAAGAACAACTCCAAATGCACCAAATCCAAAAAAAAATGAGCTAAGGGCTTGTTGGGATAGCTTTGGTACCTTCAATTTTCATGCGAACTTGAGTGATTTGGGAGGTTTGGAGGTGGAGAACTATAGAGGAGGGAGACCCACGAAAATGGCAAATGGGGGAGATGATTAATAGTGTCATCTCCTCCACTTATATAGCTGACCTCTCTTCCATTTGACACTTTGGCCCTCAAACTTAACTTTTGCATCACTTAAGCTACTTAAAATCTTCCCACATCATCACTTCTTGGTCCCAAAGAAAGGTTTTTCTTACCTAAACACTTTTCCCTTAAGTCACTTAAGCCATTGTAAAACATAATAGCTCAATTTATCACTTATTGCATTTTTCACCCTTAAATTTTGCTTTTGGTTCAAATGGCTATAAACACTTGTCGTCTTAAATCAATAGCTCAAAACACTTGCATGAACCTAATTTTATTGAAATTATGGTCATGCCACTGACTTGGGCCAAAATGACCATTTTGCCCTTCTTGCCCTTTAGCTGCCAATTACACTTTAGAATTCAATTTAACCTTACTTAGCTTGCTTTCCTTCCTAATAAAACTTATTTGAGGGAAGTAACTTGGAATTTACTTACCTCAACATTAAAAGTAGAGGAAACACTAGGAGAACCTTTACAGCCTATCTCATTAATCATACACCTATTCCTAAGCTTTCAAGAAAAAGTCCATATGAACTCATTTTTCTCTAAAACGATTGCTTTTGATCACTGGCATGTTTTTGGATGCTTATTTTATGTCCATTATAAGACTATAGACAAATTTAAAACCAAATCAAAACCTTGTTTATTCTTATGATATCCATATGAATAGAAGGATTTTAAAGTTTTGGACCTAGGTTTGGAAAAGTTATATCTTTCTTGACATTACAAATCTTAGTAACAAGATGTACTGCCTCAAACACCACAAAATACACCTCTTACTCTTCCTACAATCCCATTAGAAGAATTTGATGTGGTCCTAAACTCACACTTTAGCACTATTAATAGTTAAAATATAGTCATGACTCAACAATGCAAGAACTCTCATAATAACAAGAACCAACTCTTCCTTAAACTAGATCTCACAGAAAAAGATGACCTACCTCCTATCTTCAAGAGCATGTTTGTGAGTTCCCTAAAGTAGGCAGTTCATCATAATCTGCACCATATGTGAATTTAGTGAACTCTGGTAAGCCTTATCAGATCTCTTCTTATCTTTTTTACACTCACTTAAATCTAGACTACAAAGCATTTGTTGCAGCTATATCTACCAAAACAAACCTCAAAATTATGAACATGCTACACATACTCCAAAATGGTTATAGGCCATAAAAGATGAGATAGATGCCTCACAAAGAAACAACAACTAGGTTTTGGAGGCTTTACCTACAGGAACAAAAACTGTAGGTTCAAGATGGAGGTTACAAAATTAAATACAAATTAGATGACAGTGTAGAAAGATACAAGGCAAGGCTTGTAGCCAAGGGATATAGTCAAATTGAAGGCATAAACTATACTGAAACATGTGCTCCAGTTGCCAAGATTACCAGAATTAGATGGTTGATTTCTATAGTAACCTTAAAACACTCAGAGCTACATCAAACAAATGTTCACAATGTTTTCCTAAAAGGTAACTTGAATGAGGAAATTTACATGTTGCCACCCTTAGGACTTTTTCAGGTACGAGATCATAAAGTTTGTAAGCTTAAAAAATTCTTATATTCGTTAAAACAGGCACCCAGACAATGGTTTAAAGATTTTCAAGTCAATTACTTTAGTTAGGATGTGTTCAGTCCAAGGCAGATTACTATCTTTTTCCCTTGAAGTAAGGTCAAACTTTCACAGCAATCTTCTTATATGTGGATGATATGATTATAGCAGGCAATAATAGTGAAGAAATTCAGAAGCTTAAAGCATTTTCTTGGCCTTAACTATGTAAGATCACCAGATGGCATTTTTCTTTTCCAACATAAGTACTATTTGGACATTCTAGAAGAAGTTGGGATCTTAGGTTATAAGCCGGTCAAAGTGCCACTTCAACAACAGCATCACCTTGCTTTCAAGACTAATGAGCAACACTCTAACCTAGTTTCCTATCGATGTTTGATTAATAAGCTGATTTACCTCACCATCATGATGATTGACATCATATACTCTATTAATCTGTTTAGCCACGTTGGAAAGAGCCATGCATGTGCTACAATATCTTAAAGGAACACCAAGGCATGGACTATACTTCTTATCCAAAAGACCTCCACAACTTCAAGCTTATTGTGATGCGAATTGGGCTAGTTGTCCAACTACTAAAAGGTCTACTAAAGGTTATTTGATTCTACTTAGTGGCACACCTATCTTTTGGAAATCCAAGAAACAATTAATAGTTTCATGTTCCTTGGCTAAAGCTAAATATCATTCCATAGCTTTTACTATAAGTGAACTAGTTTGCTTAAAGTGTTTGCTTTGTGATTTAACTATTGCTCATACAACTCCAGTACAATTATATTGTGACACATTTCTTCAAACCCAATATTCCATGAAAGAACTAAACACATTAAGATTGATTGACACTTTGTAATAGAAAGATTGAAATCTTGTGTCATTGCAACTCATCATGTACGAAGCAATTCTCAACTTGTAGACTTATTGACTAAAGCCATTGGTGGCGAGTAGTTCCAATAACTTACTAGCAAGTTAAGCATCAAAAGTTTGCATGCATCAACTTAAAAATAGGTATTTAAGCATAGTGGCCTGCATACAATGTGTGTTTTTATGTTCCTTGTTATGCACATGTGTTTATCACTTTAGCTAGAGTCTAGTGTTTAGCTTTAGCTATGAGTCCTATTGACTTTTTCTTCTTGTTGAAGTAAGCCTATTTATGTAACCTTTCTGCTGCTGTTAATGAATGAATCAAAATCTATGGCTACTCTAAATCTTTATAGAAACTGCCCAAGGTACTCCAACAAAGACATTTTCTAGGGGATTGTCCCTTGCACCAACTTTATAATGAGTCTAGCTATGTAACATTACTTATGACTACATAAGCTAAGCTTGGGAGAGCCTTTGTTTCCACCCTAGCTCAGATTCCTAGTGGTTTGGCTTTTTAGTGTTCTAGCCTCATGATAAAGGCAACACCATTATCTTGTAATTTTTCTTCTTTTTTTCTTTTAATGCATCTTCTATTAAAAAAAAAAGGCAAAAATCTCAAATTTACCACTAATATTTTGATTTGTGGTCAAATTTTTCAATAAATTTCTTTTTGTCCAAATCTACCACTAATATTTATTTTAAAATGGGCTTAAAGTGCTGCTGGCCATAAAAAAAAAACAGAAAATAGCAAAAATTGCAGATTTTGAAATCTTGAGGTTGTTATGTAACACTAAAAAAATATCAGGACTTTATGTATTTTTTCCTATAGGCAAACAAAAATCAAATTTCCCACTATATTTTGGAGTGGGCTCAAATTGGCCACTAAATTTCTCTTATAGTTAACCAGTCACCCAATTGCCACCAGTTGGTAGAGTTCTATTGTCCTTCCATAACACCAAAATTGTAATGCCTTTGCACCACTATTTACAAGCCAAGTCTAGAAATAAATTCAAGTAGGCAACAAAACGTCCAAGTTGTTCTAAGAAGCAACCCCTTTGTTCTCCTTAAACTTCACCATCGATTCTGTTTGAAAGACTTTGTCTGTTTGATAGTGAAGAAGGCACATAAACTCACGAGTAGCCATCAATGCCTGAGACACCATCATCAATCAAAGTTGAGGCCCAGTCCTCATACACAAAACCGAACACTCAAAAGGATAAACACAAAAACAAAATGGGAAACCCTCAAATTAAAACAAAATTTTAGGTGTTTTATAACTTTAACCTCGATTTGCAAAAATCAGGGAGGAACTTGATAGTATGGCTTTTATAAAGTTTGGAGAAGAGAAGAGACAAAGAAGAATTGAACTATGTAAAAACCTTTAAAATTTGAAAAAATTTTATCAGTTGCCTTCGCAAACAATGGTCGAAAAATCTCTTGACAATAGTGATGGTGGTTAGCCAAGATCCTCAAGAAAGAGAAAGATGGTTTCTCACTACTAATTACCTAAGGCTTTTGAAGTTTGTTAAAATTTGCATTGTCACCCAAAAATTTCAAACCTTATTACTTTTAACGTATTACGTTAATTTTTTTATGGGCAGTGGCATATCCAGCTTGACTTTAAATCTTTATTGGCACATCTGAGCCCATTTTTAAATATTAGTGGTAGACACGGAAAAAAAAATTAGTAGCAAATTTGAGCCTAACCCCAAAATATTAGTGCCAAATTAGAGATTTTTGCTAAAGAAAAATAAAGAGAAAATACTTGGAAAACCCATTTATTTAAAAATACTATCAATGTGCGGCTTTAAGGATGAATTTTATCAGTTACGACCACAAATTTTAGAAGCTACGAGGTGCATGGAGGCCACATGTTGCGGTGGTTCATATGATCATTGCATAAATTCGTGGAAAGACATAGAGACTTGATATAACAAAAAAATATGATTTCAAGTTTCAGCCCTTGTAATTTTTGAACAATATAATATTCATACCTTGCTAGGTGGAGGCTGAAGTAAAAAAATGCTATTACTAGAAAACATAAGAAAAATAAATCATGGTTACCAATATTTTGTTTTAGAAGATAATAAACAAATGACAAAAAAATTAGAGACCAAGAGAACAAATTGAGAAATTTGGTGACCCGCATATTATAGTGGATATTTTTTTTTAATAAATTTTAATAATAACAGTGCGACACAAAACACGTTACGTGCTTTGAAACAATAATGAAAGAATAAAGATAGAAATACTAATTAAAGTCCATTTTAGAAAACAACAATAAAGAAAATCATTAAAAAAGTTAGGATCAAGACAAAAAAGAAGGAAAAAATTTAGGTATTAAGGATATAAAAATTGACTTAATGAAGATAAAAAATGGTTTAACTAAAAAATAAAGAAATTTTAACAAAAAAAAAAAAACAAATTATGGTCACCAATGTCATACTTTAGAAGATAGTACATAAAAAACAACAAAAAGAAAAACTTGAGGGCCAAGAAAACAAATAGAAGATTTAATTAAATAGTTATAAAATTCAATGACTAAAATGTAACACGGACGTAACTCAAGTTTGAAAAAGAAAAAATTAGAAAGTTAAGGAATGAAATCGCTTTTTAACCGAAAAAATGTGAGATAGACAAAAATCAAAAAAATTACAATGTAGGCCCTCAGAAAGCAAAGCGCCTTACAAAATGAGATAAAACTAAAAAAAAAAAAAGAGCACATTGCAACTTAAAAAAGCAACAAAAAAAAAGTCAAAAGCAATAAAAAAAAGCTGTTAATCATGGCCCAAAACCAACTGGGTTCAACTAGCCCAAAACCGAGTCACTATTCGTCCAACAGTACCAATGTTGGTATTTAGAATATAGTAGCAATTTGTTTCTGCAACAAAAAATACATTTTTTACAATGAGAATTCAAACCAACCAAAGTCAATTAATTTTCCCAACTATAAACCACAAACAATGTAAAAACATGTTTTAAAAAAAAACTTACCCAATTTATTTTAACTTAACTCTTCTTAATTTAAAATAACATATTTTTATTATATATTTTTTTGAAAAACTAGCAAATTTCCAACTCAGGTTTGCACTATAGTCTTTTTTTTTTTTTGCAATTAAATCAACCCTCAAGGCTTTTTGTTGAGGTATATTTGCCACTAAACATTTCAATGTAACACAAATTTGCTACATGTAGAAGCAACATTTAGAATATATAGTTACCTCACGAAATATTTTGTATAATGTGGTGATGGCATAGTTTATTTAAATTACAAAATTCATCCCTATATTATATGCTTATCCAAACCAATCTTTAAACTAAAAAAATAAAGCACAAGAACCATCTTTTACCCCAACTCACTAACTTGAATGTTCCAATTTCAGGTTTAAAGCTTAATTCCAACTAATTTGGCATAAGATTTTCACCTAAGGCATAGAGTTTTCTTTGCCCATAGACCACCGACATGTTGAGATAACCTGCCATCCCTCATCTATTCTGGCGAGGAATGTAGGAGACCTTTCTTATTTTCATTTGTAGATTGAAGAATTATAACCAAGCAGTGATAGGTAGGCTTTCTTGTTGAAGCAATTACAACAAATTCATTTCTCGGTCTTTGTAGTGTCACCTTTCCTACTAGAAACAGCTATACCCTAAACTACATCCAGCTGAAATAATCATTCGCCTCAAGAAGAACCACAAAAAGGGAGCCATGTGAGTGCTGGCCATGGCCACATCAACGCGCACTAGAACTACATTGGTAGTTAAGGGAGGAACCGACTCGTCTGCGACCTAATTAATTCCTAATTAGGCCAGATTATTTTGTTGTCTAATCAATTCCTCTAATTAAGCTAGAAATTATTCCTCATTTCCAGGATATTTTCCAAGATTTATTAAAGTTCCTTGGTTACTTGCCTAGCCGAGGTTGTTAAAATCATGATCTTGATCGTAGAATCACATGATTCTATTATCCTGTCATAGAAAATTTTGCTAAAATGTTATAGGATTGAAAACATGGTTGGATCGTGGTAGGATTACAACTAGGATTGTAGGATTGTAGGATTGAAGGATCCTACTGATCCTACCTAGGTATTGATTTTTGTTATGGTAAATTGCATTGATGATATTTAACATTTAATTATCATTCTGTTTTCACCCCTAGCATATTAAATATTCTATTTTGATCCTTAAACTATTAAAAATGTTATATTTTACTTCTAAATCTATTAAAAATATTTCGTTATGGTCACTAATTGAATGAAATTTCTTAACTCAAGATAACTATCTGACAATAAGTTTTTATAACATAATTTAAATTATTCAGTAACTATCTTACTATAAATTTAATATATATAATAATCCTTTTTATAGTTAATGGACATTGAAATTACTAGTTTTTCCTTTGTAAGTTGAACTTATTTTATTCAGGAAGAAACTATTAAATTTAAATTATCTATGAACTGTAAAAGAATTGTTATATATTTTAAATTTACTATAAGAAAATTATTGAATATTTAAGTTAGAATTTCTAAAGCTTATGTAAAACAATTATTTTGATATAATGGATTACATTTGTTAAGAACCAAAACAATTTGAATAGGTTTAGGACCAAAACAGAACATTTAATAGGTTTAGGAAAAATTATGGACACTGTACTTTATTTTATTTGTCAATGTTGTGTTTGTTTATGAATTTCTTTCAAACTTGTGTTGATTATTTTGTTGATTATATTATTGTGTACTCTATTAAAGTTTAAACTTTACTTATATTGTATCAGTAATTATATTGTATCATTGTTATAACACTTAACCTTTACTTAAGTTTCTAATATAATTGGTCTTTTACATGTATTATATTATTTAAATAAAAAATTTTAAGCTTTTAGTAGGATCTGCGATCTAATCTTACGATCCAGATCTTGCACGACGAAAAACAATCCTGGGTAGGATCCTAATCTTGACAACCTTGTGCCTAGCCATTAATTACTTGTGAGTTAAGAAAACATATTTTTGTAACTCTTCTATTAAGACCATTAGTATACCAAACTCAAGTAGTATTATAGGTTAGGGCAAGCACATTGGAAAACATGTAATTATGGAACTCCGGTCACTACATATAAGTGTAGTTTTAATAATAGGTTTGACACTTTCTTTTATCATATATTCATGCATGGGCAATACATGAAAGTGTCGAACCTATTAAAACTACACTCATATGAAGTGACCAATATATGAAACAAGTAAATGGTTTATTACATAACCATTACATTCATGTCATGTTCTAGACTAAGGATGATGTCAACTACATCAATAAGATCTTATAGCTTCTACTATTTTTACCCATAGTGTGTCACTATACCCACTTTTGCCCAAGAGAAGTCCTTTAGGCAAAGCAATCACAATGTATCCTTTTTTTATCCATTGCTTTATTGTCAAGTAAAAAGTCCTTAGAGTTAGACCACTAATTATGTGAGCAAATCATAGATAAAATTTTCAAGTGTGTGCACTAAGTGTTGGTGTATGTACCTATTTGAATGCAAACATATATATATACAACAAGTCATCATATCAACATAATCCAAGCAATCAAAGCCTACACATTAACAATAAAAGTAAGAAAGCTATGCATGCGTAGTAAGGCATTCCATAAAAAATAACATATGAGCATTGCACCTAATCATAATAGACCATATGCACACATAAACATGCATGCACAATTGTTGACACCCAATTTCGTCCAATCCCTTTTTAAAAATAATAATTAAAAAAAATTTAATTAAAAATTTAAAAAATAATAATTAATTAATTATACAAAGAGAAAATTAAATTAAATAGTTTTGGGGAAGGGGCATTTTGTTAAGTTAATATCTATGTGTGTATATCCAAACAAATTAAAATTCAAAAAAAAAATTAAATTAATTATTATTATTAATTAATTAATTATTATTACTAAAAAAATTTTAATTAATTAGTTTAAAATATATTTTGTTTTATAAGGGTTTAGTTAAAAATAATATATGTGTGTATGTATGTATGTAGGAATTACAAAAGAAAACTCCATAAAAAAAAAACAAACAAACAAAATTGAAAAGTTTGGGGTAAAAATGATAAAATTAAGAAGTTTTGGGAAAATGTGACAAAATATGAAAGTTTCAGGAGCATTTGGTAGTTTGTCACATGAATTTTGGGCCAGACCGACGGTTCTGGCCCAAATTGACAGAAAAAGACAAAATTGTCTCAATCAGAAGTTTCAGGAACATCCCCAAAGTCAAAAGAGACGGAAAGGACTGAAACTGTCATTTTACCAAATTAAGAGATAAGTTTGATTTTAATTATTTTTTAATTATGAACAGTCCAGCACTCCTTACCCTATAAATAGGGGTCCAACTCTGTAAAGAAAGAAGGAGAAAAAAAAAATCAAGATTAGAGCTCCATTTAAAAAAAGGAAAAAACTGTAGAAATAGTCCCTGGCCTCTCCTCATTCACTCAGAAAAATCCTAAACTTCTGTTGAGACCACCCCCTTTCTCCGTCCACCTTCCGTTTTCTCTGCGCGATTCGTCTCTCTCTCTCCTCCTCCGTCCCGCCGTCCGTTTCTTCCTCCCCAGCTTGCCACCCTGTCCTCTGTCGCCTTTTCTGCTCCGCCGTGCCTGCCCCTCCCCCTGTTGCGCCGTCGCCGCCTCACGCGGTCCTGCCGCGTCGCCATCGTCGCCGTCGTCTTGCTCCTCCTCTCCTCCCCTCTCTCTCGCCCTGTCATCCCTCTCGTCCTCCGTCACGCCCTCTCTCTCTACCCGTCGCCGCCGTCCCCTTCCCGGTACCCGTCGCCGTCGCCTACTCGCCTGGCCGCCGTTCGCCTCGCCCCTGCACGCCGCCGGCGCCCAGCCAGTCGCGTCGCTCCTGTAACAGAAAATTCAAAATTTTATCTCTCTAGGTAAAATCCTGGTTTAATCCTTCATCTTTCCATGATTATTCCTTTTGGTCACTAACTTTTTTTTTATTTCTGCAGAATTAACAATAATCTTTAACTTTTATTATTATTATTGTTATTATTATTATTATAAGTCACTAACCTTTTAATTTTTGCACAACTAACTTTACTAACTTTTACTAACTTTATTATTATTATTAACTAACTAACTTATTATTATTATTATTATTATTATATTATTATTAACAACTAACTTTACTAACAATTAACTTTTATTATTATTATTAACGACTAATTACTAACAACTAACATTACTAACAACTAACTTTTATTATTATTATTATTATTATTATTATTATTATTATTATTATTATTCCATTCAAGTCACTAACCTTTTAATTTTTGCACAACTAATTACTAACAACTAACTTTTATTAATATTATTATTATTATTATTAACAACTAACATTACTAACAACTAACTTTTATTATTATTATTATCATTATTATTATTATTATTATTATAGTTCATGGAAGGTTATACCTCCTATTTATTTATTTTTTAAGTGGATGGCCAAAAAGCCCCATTTATTTATTTATTTATTATCTTTTAATATTCCTTTGTTTACTTTATGTGTTTTCTCTTTGCATGTGTTATTTAATTTATGCACCTTTTTTTTAACGGATGTCCAAACCAAAAAAAAAACAAGAAAACCTCCACTTTACTTTATTTATCTATTGTCATTTAATTTTCCTTTATTTATTTTATGCAAAATTTTATTTTCATGGTTGAACTTATTTCACTTATTTTACCTTTAGCCATAAAAAAATAAATAAAATAAATAAGTAAATAATAACAAATTAAAAGAAGAGTTTTTGTGTGAATAATTAACCTTATTTTCCTTATTTTCTAGGGTTAATCAAGAACTTTTTTACAAAGCCCCCATCCTTTATTATTTTGGAACATATTTTTATTTCTTTTAAAGTAACTAAAAGTTAACTTTTTATTCCTTTTGTTAAATAATTTCAAAAATAAAAATCAATTCTTTTTAAATATATCTTTAAAATTTATGGATTAGATTAAAAATTGAGATTAAAAATAATAATAAAATATTAAAAATTATGATTAAAATTAATAATTAATTAAATAACAAAAAAACTTAAATTAAATTCCATATCTGAATGATCCAGCAGGATCCACGGTTTGGAAACAAAATTTTATTTTAAGTAAATAAAATAAAATATCCAAAAAAATAACCAAATGATTCTACCAAAGAAATAAATTTATTTATTTATTTATTTCTTAGTATATTTTTAGACTTATGTTTAGACTTGTATAATAATTTTTAATAAAATTAACATTAAAGTTATAAAAAACCCAAAAAGTTTCACAAAAATTTAACAAATTAAGAATTAAGTTTCTAAATTAAAATCCATGTCCGGGAGATCCGATAGGATTCATGGCTTGGAGAAAATAAAATAATTTTTAATTGAAATAAAAATTAAATACAAAGATAAAAATCTATATTCTGATAATTCGGCAGAATTTATGATATGGATTAAAATATTTAATTAAAATTTCATCAAATTCCGTGTCCGGGTGACTCGGCAGAGTCCATGGTTCGGAAATATCAAATTTATTAAAAAATTATACAAATTAATTACCGAATATTTTAAAATCCACATTAATTAAAAATCCTTAACTAACTAATTCAGTTAAAATTTTCAGTTTGAAAATTAACTGAAATCATTTAAAAGCAAGGAAAACAAAATTGAAATCAACTAAGGTACCAATTTTTGGGCGTTTTAACAAAGTTGTTTTAACGTAACCGCACTCCCGAGCCCCCGAACTCTCGCAGACCATATTTTTAAGGTATCCAATCGACCTGAGCGAAAACTGATTGGTGGCGACTCCCGAAAATGACCTGCACGTTGCCACAACAATGTTTGCCCATAAACTAGTACGAGCATGCTACGAGCTCTTATGGTGTTGAGTATTATGTAATGATCATTATATCATAACCTTTTCGGTATGTGCCTCCCCTCTACTTCACATACAAGCAAATAATCAAACAAAAACACACAAGTCACCCATTGGTCTATTTATTTGCCTTTGAGCTTACTCTTTTGGTATTTGCCCCTGGGCCCTTTTTGCCCCTACGAGCATACACTTTGTGTAATTGGCCTTGGGTTTTCTAGCTTTTACTAGCCTATAAACAATTTCTCTTATTGTATGCAGCGGGGTTTGACCAAATTTTGTGTGGGTCATTGATGTGAACCCCTTTGGTATAAAGATCAAGAAACATGCCCAAGATACTAACAAGTTCTACAAATAACACTAAAGAGACTGGATTAAAGATCGCCCATCCCTAATCAACCTATGATGGGAAATGCGAAGTATAAAGAACACTAAAGAGCAAAAGCATGCTTGTGCACCAAGGTAGTCTGCCAAGAACCAAAGAGAATGCCTCTCAAATAGCAATATTATTGATGTCAAAAGCTATGTTTTACAACCAAAAAGTAAGCCTTTTATAGGGAAAAATTAGGGTTCAAACAAAGCTAAATTTGGCTGGAAAACCTAAGTTAAAAAAGACATAGGAAACCTAGTCAAACTAGGACTCAAACACACGCTTTGTACTTGTTTTGAGTTTGGAGCGTATACCATTTATCCCATGTGACTTAAATCATTTCCTTGGTCCTAATAACATCCTAAATAATGTAATTAAATAGTAATTAAATGAAATTACACAGGTACACATGATTGGCCCTAAAAACCCCTAAGTAGGCTTCTCGGGTACACCATAAGCTCTTTTAAGGTTCATGCTTGTGCCTTCAAGTTCCAACTTGGATCTTTGAGTCCCATTGGCTTAAGACCTTTCCTTAGGTGTTGAAAATAAGTCTTGAAATTTCAAGGCTCAAAGATTCATCTGATAGAAGAAAATGGCCTATGAGACACTTCAAAGGGGCTCCAATGGTGCACTTTGAGGGTAGTCCTTGGTGCCTTTGTTGCTTTGCATGTCTATGTGATGACTCTCCTAGTCAATGAATGGCTTTGAACGGGTAAGTGTGTTTTATTCAAGTGTTTTACTTAAGTACCTCAAGCAAGAAAGACAAGCTAAGTGTGATTAGGCACCTATGAGTCAAAAGGGTAAAATAGTAATTTTGACCCAAGTAGAGTGGCATGACTGTAATTTTGATAAAATTAGGCTTATGTAAAGAATTTTGAATAATTAAGTTAAGACCATAAGTTATACTAGCTATTAAAAGCATCATTTGAAGGAAAAGTGAAAAAATTGTACTAAGTGCTTAATTGAGCCACTTATATCTTAAGTGCCTTAAATGTCCAAGAGGCTAAGTGTAATGGGCTTATAAACGTTCTTTAGGACCAAGGAGGGATGGTTTTTGGTGAGTTTTTAGTGGCCAAAGTGAGTCAAAAGAGAACTTGAGGACCAAAAGGCAAGGAAACAAAAATTTTGCTTTAATGGAGTGATTAGGATATTTTGGGCAGGTTTGACTTCCATTTGCCATTTCTTCCTTTCCCAATTTCGTGGCTCCTTCTCTCCACTATAAATTCTACTTCAAACATCCTTAATTCCATAAATTTTCATTGAATTTGAAGGTCCCAAGGTGAATCCAAGAAGCCTCGAACTCGTTCTTGGTGTTTTTGCTTCAATTTAGCTCTTTGATGCTTGTTTTGGTCTTAAAACCTAAGGTAAGCTTCTTGATTTGGTTTAAGCAGGTTTTAAGTTGTTTGAGTGGCTAGAAATGGTCTTGATTTGGGATTCTTGATGCCATATAACATTGGATTTTGGTCTAGAACTCAAGAGATCTAAGTTGAGCTCAAGTGTGCTTGTGTTTGGCTCTTGCTTTGTGGTTGAATTGAGGTAAGGGTTCAAGTTAATTTAGCTCAAATAATCCATAGAAATGTAGTATTATATATGGGAATGAAGTAGAACAAGACTCAATTGAATTGGCTTTGGGGATTGAAATATTGAGCAAATTTCGTGCAAAACAGCACGCAGTCACGTAATGCTAGAAAAGCATAATGCGATTTGCCGATGATGATGCGAGTTGGCGATGCATCACTGGAAATTTTCTAGGAAACCCAAGGATTGATGCTATTGACAATGCATCACCAAAGGTGTCACCAAGGCACAAGTCTCTCAGGCTCGGGGCATCCTAAGAATGTCTTAATCTCTCAGTTATCATCCTTAGGTCATTCTAAGATATTTTGTAGCTTCGGTTACGTCTAAAACTCATTCCTAAGTTAAGAATTATGCATTATTTAATTTGTAGCTAAGTGATGTGGTTAAGGTGGAGCTAAGTAGAGTGGCAAGGGGGTAAAAGTGCTCAAGCTGTCAAAGGGGCACTAGAGGGATTAAGTTAGGTTTTAGAGTCTGCATTAGCCTAAGAGTTAGGTCTTAGTGAAATGAGGAAAAACCCTAAAGGGAGCCTAACCAAACCGTGTGGTTTGGTAAGTAAGCCACTAAGGAGCTCTAAGCTAAGCTCTAAGAGCTTGGCAAGTAGGACCACATAAGATGGCTACCTTGCACAATAAGTTAAGGGTAAGATGAGTAAGTTTTTAGAGGAGGTGATGACCTACTCTAAGACCCTTAAGTGGGACTTAAGGCAGGTAAAAGATTCGGGATATAAGGGCCAGTCTCTCAAGTACCACTACCGTTTGAGCTCAACGCAAGTATAAGACACTTAAGGTGTAAGATGTCCCAAGGAATGTGTATGTTGCATATCATACATTCATGCATTGCATATCTTTTATGTTCTTGTCTTGTGTTGTTTGTTGGTTGGTTGGTTGTTGTTTTGTGTGCCATTTTGCATGCTTGCTTGCCATCTTCTTTGTAGGTACCTCAAGGGACCTTTACTGAGTACATCCATGTACTCATTCCCTTAAGTTTATTGTGCAAGTTTTAACACTGGGCCTAACAACTAAGTGGATAATTGTGGGCTAACTTTTCTCTTTTTGCAGGTACTTATTCTCCAGAATCCTTGAGATTATAAGTTTACTTGTAAGTTAAGCTTTGTACTAACTAAGTGTTATGCCTTTACAGTTTAAAGCCTAAGTGGTGCACAATGATAAGAAAGGGGCTTGCACTTGAAGCTTGATAACTCAAAGGTAGGGCTTAAGTAATAGATCTTAGTTAAGGATTTTGCCTTTTATTCATATAGTACTTTGTGTACTAAGATGTTGGCTTTATTAGGATACATTATGGTGTTAAACCATTGTGTTACTTTTGGGTACATGCTAGTGTTGTAAAGTATGCACAAACTATTAATTAAAGTTGAAGTAACTACTATGTTATTGTCTTGGCACAATTTAAGTACTTTTTAAATTCAATGCTTAAGCGATGTTTTCTTAAATGGTTTATTTAATTATGTGCATTGCCAGGACAAACGCATGCATATCTTCTTATAGTGTACGCTAAGAAACTAGTTGCACATAAAATATTTTAATTTACCTACAAGTAATGGTTACCCTATAGTAACTAAATAGGATCACAGTCCAAAATAGCCTGCAAGTTAAGCAATTTAGGGCATTGGGACCCTACTTTGTGACAATCTAGGCACTCTAGAAGCGAGCACCAAGCTTGGCCATCCTCTCTACATGCTCCATTAAGTGTTCCAGCAGCTTTATGTGAAGATCCAAGTCCATCCTCGATAAAATAGCTTGTGACAAAGGCTTGAAGTGCACTAGTGAGCTCCTTAGTCCTTTTTCTTATCATAGGTCCACTAGTTATCTTCAAAGAGTCCTTGCAATCCTTGGGTGTGCCTTCCAAGCTCACATCAGTAATAGCGCCCATAGATGTGTCTTGCCTTTTCTTGGGGCCCTTAACCCATTACAGCCATATGTATACTTACTTGTAGCCTAAGTCATTTAGTGGGCCTCAGAGTTATTTGGTCTCCAAGGCTTTTTCCTTTCAGTTCCCCCCTGTGAGTTATGCCCAAAGCCCAACCTAATGCCCATACAAACACTACGCCCTAAGGTGTGCCCTCGTAGTCCCCTTGGTGCACACGGTCGTAAGCCCATGAGCGCACGCACACATGTGCTTTAGGTGCCCATCAGGTGCCCCTTCGACACACACAGTGATGTGCCCCTCTTGGAAACACTTGTATATACCTCATATGCACTTCCTAGGCACACCCATGTGCACCTCGAGTGCTCACTGCATGTGCCCCTCTCAAGCACACCTATGTATACCTCAACACACCCAAACACATCATGCCCCTAGGCACCCAATTCCATATGCACCTAGGAGCCCACATGCACACACACCCAATGGCTTGGTCATAACACATACACACCCAAACCAAGGCACACCTTTCTTATGCTTGCCAAACCTTATAGGTTCAACCATACACATCTACCAAGCACCCAAGGCTCCATCCATACACCATAGTACTACCTATGCACCAAGGACTCCACCTATTGCCTAAACTAGAACCTAGGTGTAGCCTTAATCCCTCTTAAGCCATCATTTGCTCTATAGCTCATCCCATGCCCTTTTCCCCCTACCATTTTCCCTAGCTTTCACCAAGCTAAAACATGGCTAAAGCTTCTAAAAAAGAGAAGGGCTAGAACATGTTACTGAAAAATATTTTTCTCCTTGCAAATGATAAATTCGCCACATACGAGCTCGGTTTATGCCTTTTCCTTTGGAGTCCCTTGTATCAAATAAACCAGCCATATTAATGCATGTTTATAGAACCTAGGGGCATATTAACTAAGCTCTTAACAATTCAAAAATTGTTTCTTATCTTGAGAAAAAAATCCAAACCGAAAACCCTTTTCTAGAGATCCATTTGTCCTACTTCTTTTTTCCAAGTGCAACCCCAACAACTATGGGTTTTTATGAGTACAAGGTTAGTTTACAAATAGGAGGAAACCCAAGTCTAATAAAACAAGTATCTCACCTCGAGAAACATTTGAAAAACGTGCTCCCATGAAGCAAAATCAAGGCTTTAAAGCTTTCTCTTACAACATGTTCGTTTCTCTTTCGATTTATTACTCAAAGGCTCTCATTTTTTTTATTTTCTTTGATTTTTTTTTAGGGTTAAGTGGTTTCGAGCTATTTTGTATGAAAGAATGAAAAGAAGAAGAGAGGAGGGTGATTTTGTGGTTTAAGCCATTTGTGGTTAAGGCCTTTACATGGTTCATAATAATTTAGCACGCTAATCTAAGAGATATGGGGGCTGCCTCTATGTCTTTAGGCTATAAATTCTGCCCCATTTAGACTTTACTTTAATCTAAAAAATGTCTAAGAGGTGCCTTGGGTGAAAAGGTCTTTTAGGCCTCATAACCTTTGGGAAAACAAATGAAACCTCCACAAAACCTTCATAAGTGTTTCTTTTGAAATTTAAATACCATTTGGCTTTCCTCTAAAACTAGCCATGCCCTAAACTTCCATTCACCAAGGTTGACCCAATTTTGACCCTTTTGACTCATGTTTGACTAGGTTGGACCTTGCAAAATTACCAAAATATCCTTTTTAGCTTCACCTACATTAAAAGTCTCAACCATGGTTAATTTAACTCCAAACTTCACCAAATTTCACCAAATGATTTCAAACACCATGTCTTACCTTCTTAAACCCATTTTGACCATGTTTTGCAATCACTGTTTTGCCTTTCCTTACTTTTTTAACAAGAAAAAATCAATCTTTGATCAAATTGAGCTCAAATTTCTTCAAGATGTTCATTTCACCTCTAGAAACTCAACTGTATCTTCCTTGGTGACATTTTTGCATTTTTATTTTTAAATTACCATTTTGCCCTTATTTGCACTTATGGTTAAACAACTTGAATTTATGCTTTTATGGACTTAAAGGACTATCAAGACTTATGTGTTGGCTTAATCTAATTTGCTAGTAAAATTAAATAAATAAGCAAGCAATTAAATAAAATTAATTACCTGATAAATGAAGGGTTCTCACAAGGGTAATGCCTAAGGCATGCACCACCACCACATTATCTTTGACAGGTATCACCTGGTTATTTTAGAATGTTGAGGATGCAATACTTTCACAAGCTTTGTAGTAAGTTCTACTGCTCCATTGTCAACATTGACAAGCTCTGGTCATTGAACTTGAAGGACATCAAAGTGAAAGCCTCAAAGGATGTCGTGCCTATGGCCGATGTGACTCAATTTAGCTTCTTTAAGGTTCTTGGCAAGGGGTTCTTGTAGAACAATCAACCGATCATACTCACTATGAAGGTTTGTAGTTCTACTTTCATGCTTGTTCTATAGTTAACATTGCCAATGACATTTACATTTGTCTATCTTATATTGGCATAAAATTGGTTAGATTGAAGTTTGTATTTTGGTTCTTATGCTTTCATTGATGTTTAGTGTAAAAAAATATATATACCATTACTGTGGCCACATAAAACGAGAACGATGTCAAGAGCAATGCAAGCTCCAACTTACTTGAAAATCATCCTCCATCGTGGACTTGGTGAGAGGTAAAAGGTAGCTAAATTATTAGATGTAAGAATTTATATTGGCTTTACAATGTTGGGAAAAATTTTAGGAGCTAAGTTTGGTGTGGATGCAGTTAATTTTTTTTATGTTTAATTGAAACCTAAAACTAATAGCTTTTTCTCTTCGTAAATGTAAAATAATATTATTTTGAATGTCAAATAATTGTGAAATAAATATCAAATCAATTGATATTTCTTGAAGATAACTATCATCGTTTCAATTGAGATTTTAGAAACTTTTTGGAAAATAAATTAGGAAAAAGTGTATCACTTCAAATCTCAAGAATGTAATTATAATATCAACTAAAGCTCTAGGATAACAAAATAGATAGTGGACTATGTGACAACATTTGTTGGGGAATTTGGTTTTAGAGTGAGAAACTCTCACTTCTTTTTCTCAAATTTTGGGTATTTCAGATGAGATTTGATAAAGAAATCTTATTTTCTATAGACAAAAAATCTTTCAACATTTTTATTAAATGGGGTAAAGATGAAGATGTGATCAGAATTGTTGAAAATGTCTATTGATCTCATGGGAAAAGAGATTGAGTGGTTCGTTTCCTGTTGGAAGGCGAGTACCGATTGCTCAGGAAGAAGGGGAGGAAGAAGCTTCAAAGATCGGAGAGACGGGACTTCTATTTGTCATATAAAGAAAACAAATGTGGGCGGCTTCCGTAATTGTTTGAAGCCAAAAAATCGAGTCGATCGAGCATAATAATTTCAGAAGGAATAAAATCACGAGGGTGGAGTCGATTTCACCGGTTGCTATCTTCTCTGTTATACAAACATACGAGTAATGGTGCCGACAGAGTGGTTGGCGGCAAGTTTGATAAGTCCTGTGTTTGCCGACACAGTGGTGGGTTGGCTTTTGTTTGGCGTCCGAAGGAGAAAAGACAAGAAACCGTCGTCCTGTGTTCCTTCGGGTTGTTATATCAGACGTTATGGAGTGGAGAGGACATGGAGGGGGCAGGAGCTCTCTTTCGGACCTGGTGAGATGCGCGATGTCGTTTCGATGTCCGAGGAGATGCACTCAGCGGTGGGTTTGGGGTCGCCGAGGTCGCACGCCGCGGTGGCATTGCCAGACGATCCCGCGGCAGCTCCGGTGCCTGAAAGTCGCGATAAAGGCGCAGTCAAAGGCGATGTTCAGGAGCTTGGGAGAGGAGGAATGCATGGGGTGATGCGCAGACAGAGATGTGCGTGAAGGAGGCTGGGAGTGACGGAAAACGGTGGGTCTGTGGTGGAGAAGCCAGTTTGGCGGCTGCTGTTGGGGTCAACAAAGCAGGCGGCTGTGAGCAGGTTATTTTTCCTAGTTGTTTGAATTTGGGCTGGGTTAGTGTTGGTTGTGGGCTTGGCTTGGGAAGTATTCCTAGTGGGCCTGAAATTGTTTTGAGCTTATATGGATTCTATTGGGTCAAAAATGCCATCACGTAATGGGTCTCAATCTTCTTGTGTGGCCGTAAAAGATATTATAGATGTTTTCTACGGTAGAAAGAAATAGTTGTAAGGATGATTCCTATTTAATTTTTTCTGGGGTTACACTAATTTTGAAGGCCATGGAAAATCTAGAGGGAATGATTTTGTGAGTTTTAAGGGCCATCAAAAACTACAGTAACAAAATGCGCAAGGTCTTTAAATCGTGACAAGAAGAATATTAAAAATCTGAGGTATTCCAATTCTTCTATAACATCATTTGATGATTGTAAAAAAATAACATTGGATATTCTAGATAATCTTCACAAGGCTAAATGTCCAAAGAAGAGATGAGAAATGGCAGGATAGAAGTCAAAAGGTTCAGTGTTGAAGTATGAATTGAAAAGATTGGTACAAGGTATTAAAAATTAAAGTTTTGGCTAAGTTTACACGTTGGGTCTTGGGTGCCGTGACTCTGGGTGATTAAGCGTGTAATTTCTTAGTGTTTGTAGGGAGTTTTGGTTTGTAAGGATCATACATGATGTCTTGAACAAGAAACAAAACAAGAGAAGATGAGGAACTTGTCATCCGAGGCATGCTTCTCATCACTATTTTACAAGTTTTGGCAATGTGGTTGGCAGTTGACTTTGCATAACAATTTGCTTACATGTCAATCTTCCTGAATATGTGTTCTTGAGGGTTTTAGATTCTTCTATTTCAAGGATTATCTGATGTTTTGTGATTTAGAAACACCCATTTCTTTGTAGGGGTTTTGAGATTTGTTTCAAAATCTTTCTAGAACTGAGTTGTAAATTCTTATTACTATCAATAATGTTTTACATTGCTGGTCAAAAACAAAAATAAAAGCTCTGAAATAACTGTAATTAACCATTTCTAGGTACAGTAAAAGGTTTACAAATGGCAACAAAGACTTGAATTTAGGTTGCGGATTGAAGGCTAAAGACATTGTAAGTTTCCTCGAGGTCAAGTTCTTTCTAAAAAGGCGCTTGACATATGGAAGGACATTGAAACAAAGTTGATCTTTGGTCCTAATCACTAGCTCAATTGGCAAGTGGGGACAACGCTGAGTTTAAGTCCTCTTCTCATGCCCTAACATTACAAAATGTTATTTGGTGGTGGTAATTGATAGCCGAAGGGCTATCACCCCTCTCAGTATATACTCCCTACGAATATGATGGTCGGGAAGCCTGGCGTCATCCGAGAGAGGTGCTATCACTGACCTCGGAAGGAGCAAAGTCAAACACCTCGAACTCGGGACTTCGACTAGTACATCAGGAATTTCAAGGACGTTACCGGCTCCCTCGGGGGACCTAACAGATCGCCTTCGGAGATGAAGAACCAGCTATTTCAAGCAGGCGAGAATCTCCCCGAAGGCGAAACCCCCGAAGCAGGGAACTCCCCGAACTACAGGCATAATTCCCGAAGAGGGGCGTCCGTACCAAAGGACGGCCTCCCCAAAAGACCTCAGGAGTACGGCATGAGCATTTAAGGAGTCTCTGACATGTCGCCCATGTGCGCTACATGCCGCCTCAAATGGTGGCCTGACGCACCGATGCCGTCTAGGTCTTGTCACGACCTGTCTCGGTCCCAGACCCGAGGAGCCTACAAACGGCTACCTGTCCCCTACGCCCGGAAGTACAAATCGCATCCGACCGAACACGTGTCACGATCTAAACGGGCTGGGCACCCCTATAAATACCAGGAAACAAGCCCTGGCAAAAGATCAGACTCCTCTCCCAGGGAAACACAAGCAGGCAAGATCCCCCAGCTCCCTTGCATTCTCTCCTCCCTTCTCCTCCTAAAAGTGCTGACTTGGGCGTCGGAGGCTCCTTCCCGGAAAGACACTCTGGGGACCTCCTAACCCCTTTCTCCTGAGCGTTTCAGGTACACTCCCTTAGGAAATCTTTGCTCCAGGCGTTCTCCCTCTCAGGAAGTCCCTCCCGGAGTCACAATGTCACTGGACGAAGATGCTGCCGGGCATCATTTGGCGCCGTCTGTGGGAACTCACCCTCAGGTCGCCGTTGTTGAAACTCGGCGTTCAAAGGACAAGGGAATTCCAAAGTCCTCGTCCGCGCCTGAAGCTCAACCGGCTACTGAGCAAACCCTTCCAGGGACTTCCTCGCCCGAGAAAGAACGTCCTCTAGTCATAACTATGAGTTTTCTACGTGACTTCCAGCGCTCTATTGTGGCTGAAGTGACACAGCAGATAGACCGTAGGTGGCCGCAATCAACTCAGGCCCAAAGGCCTTCCTCGCGCAGTACGCCCTCGAGAGAAAAGCCCTAAATCAACATATCGCAGTTCGGGAAGCGGGGATCCACGTGATGAGTCTTCAACGGAAAATATACCCCTCGAGGCACGGCCTACGGGAAAAATGGGGTCCAAACAACCTAAAACCCCATGCCAAAGGAGCTCATCAGCTGAGGCGAAGTCCCCATCCCCTCGGCACCGGAGTCACTCCCCGAAGAGACGCCGACAATCTCCCTTCCCAGAAGCCTACAAGCACCAGGAAGAAGAGCCCAGTGCCATACTCCTTATGAAGAAAATGCTGAGAAGGTTGGAGAGAGTGGAGAAACAGGTAGCTCGGAAACCAGTCTGGGCTAGGTTGTCTGAAAATTTTGGTGGGGATGAGTCGCCGTTCACCCGAACAGTAGTCGAGGCAGCCATGCCAAGTGACTTCCGGGTGCCTCGGCTGGAAACCTATGATGGCCGAACTGATCCACAAGCTCATCTAACCAAATACAAACGCAGCATGGTGCTCCACGGTGCTGATGATGCTACCCTGTGCAAATGTTTTGAGGTCACCCTCACAGGACCAGCAACAGCGTGGTACGATTCATTGGCTCCCGAAACCATCAGGGAGTTCCAGGAGTTATCCACGGCCTTTACGCAGCAATTCATTGGAAGCCGGCCGACGGCGAAGATGTCTGTCCAGATGTTCGACATAGCACAGAAGAATGGAGAAACCATCCGCGACTATGTTGAAAGGTTTAACAGAGAAGCCTTAAGTGTTCCAGACATTCGGCCCGAAATACGCATCCTCGCCATGACACGGGGCCTTCGGAGGGACTCACAGCTGTTCTAAGAATTTTCCAAGGACCCCCCACACGCTTGGTGAATTCTACCGAAGGGCTGAGCAGCACATGACAGCCGAAGAGCTGAGAATGGGCAGACCGAAGTCTGATCACGCCCGTGCTGAAGGGTCTAGCCAGCAAACGCGGTATCCAGCCGACCAGACAGAACGACCTCGAAGGATTAGGGGAAAAAACCCCTAATCTTCACACCCCTGAACACCACGAGGACCAACATCCTCATGACGATGGAAAGACAGGGGACCCAGATTCAGCGGCCAAGGGCCATGACCGCTGATAATAAAAAGAACATGAAGAAGTTCTGCCAGTTTCACCGCGACCACGGCCATGACACCGAAGACTATTTCCAATTGAAAAAGTACATAGAATCGCTGATAAAACAAGGCCAACTTTGGCAATATCTGCGAATACCTTCCCCAAAAGGAAGGAAGGAGGAGGAAGGAAAGGCAGATGACGAGGACTACGACTCCGATAGACGGAGGAACCGAAGTCCGAAGAGGCGTCCTCCACCTCCGGCAGGAATAATACAAACAATTACGACAGGACTTCCATCCTCGGAAAGAAAGAGGAAGGCCAGGGAAATATTAGTGATGGAATATCAGAGTCCGACGAAGAAACTGGCCCGCAAAGATGGTTCCACCGTCATCTTTCCCCATGACGATCCGCTGTTAGTCATAGCGAGGATAGGAAACTGGGACGTCAAGAGAGTGTTACTTGATGATGGATCAAACGCCGACGTCCTGTTTTCACATTTGCTGCCGAACTTCGGTATATCCAACACTGATCTCAAGCCCGTCACTTCGCCTACTTTCGAGGTAGGGCCATCCGAACTGCCCGTCCTTGGATGGATCGATCTTCCTCTAATGATGAAAGGAACTTCGGTAGACGGGACAGACGAATTATTTGCCTCCATAATGACAAGGTTCATTGTCATGGATGTTCCTTCATCATATAACGCCATCCTTGGAAGGCAAACACAAGGAAATTTGCACATTAGCCCTGATGTAAAGTACCTAACTGTCACTTTTGCCACCAATGATGGAGACGCGGAAATCTTCATTGATCAGGGCAAAGTAAGGAAAGTGTTCGTTAAGGCGCGAAAAGCTCCAGCAACCAACTTCGCGCAAACTGTAGAGGCAGAGGCTTCGCCAGATGGAAAACCAAAAAAGGGAGAGGCAGAAGACCCCGCGAAGGCAGAAATGGAAGAAGTAGAACTTGTCCCGGGCCGAAATACCCGAATAGGGAAAAACTTGGCCAAAGGTGACAAGAAAAAACTTGTATCCTTTCTACTGATCAATAAATACCTGTTTGCCTGCTTGCCGAAAGATATGTATGGGGTAGACCCTCGCATAATACAGCATAGCCTTAAAGTAAGTCCGGAAGCAAAACCTGTCCGGCAAAAGAAACGGGGCATCTCAGTCCATAAAAATAACTTCGTCAAAACTGAAGTCCAGCGCTTATTGGACGCAAATGTAATCAGGGAGGTCAAGTACCCCGAATGGTTAAACAATGTGGTTATTGCCACAAAAGAAGGGAGCAGTAAGCTCCGAATGTGCATCAACTTCAGAAACTTGAACGATGCTTGCCCAAAAGAGTCGTACCCTCTCCCACCAATAGACCGGTTGGTAGACTCAACTGCCAAATACGGGCTTCTAAGTTTCCTAGACTCCTTCAGTGGATATCATTAAATAAGGATGGACCCCGAAGACGAGGAGAAGATCGCCTTCATCACCGAGGGTAGAACGTATTGTTACATCAGAATGCCATTCGGGCTAAAAAATGCTGGAGCTACCTACCAGAGGTTGATGAGCAAGGTCTTTAATAACCAAATAGGGAGGAACATGGAAGTCTATGTTGATGACATGATAGTCAAGAGCAAGCTGCCTAATGACCACGTCGCAGATTTACAGGAAACTTTCCACCAGTTCAGAACCTTCGGGATTCGCCTTAATCCCGAAAAATGCATCTTCGACGTAACCTCGGGAAAGTTTCTTGGGTACATGGTATCATAAAGAGGCATTGATGCTAACCCAGAAAAAATTAAAGCCCTACTTGAATTCCAAACTCCCGTTACAATAAAAGATGTGCAGAGACTCACTGGAAGGATAACCTCTCTTAGCAGGTTTATTTTCAGGTATGGGGACCGGTGTCGAGCATTCTTCAAAGTTCTCACTAAGGCAGCAAAAAAGGAGGGCAACCTCGGATGTGATGATCACCCTTGGAATGAGGACTGCCAAAGGGCTTGGGAAGAACTCAAAATCTACTTAGCTCATCTGCCCACTCTTCGGCAACCACGCGAGGGGGAGCCCCTCGTGTTGTACCTCGCCGTCACAGAAAAAGCAGTAAGCTCGGTCCTGGTGAAAGAAGAAGGGCCGAAGCAATGGCCGGTTTATTATGTAAGCAAGTCCCTGCACGGCGCCGAAGTCAGGTATCCCTTGCTACAAAAAGCTATATATGCCCTGGTACTGGCAGGAAGAAGACTACGGCCATATTTTCAAGCTCACCCAATCATCGTCCGAAGTAGTCTACCTCTACGGGACGTCATGAGGAAAGTTGATCATTCGGGAAGGCTTTCCAAATGGTGTATAGAGCTTGGCGAGCACGACATTACTTATGAACCTCGGAAAGCCATAAAGGCTCAAGCGCTGGCAGACTTCATTGCCGAAGTACCCATCACCGAGGACAGCCATTCGGATCCTGGCGAAGATGAGCCAGAATGGACTTTGTATGTAGATGGAGCCTCAGGGTCCGAACACCAGGGAGCCGGGGTAATTATCAGAGGCCCCGAAGGTCTAGAAGTAATGAAGGCCATCAAGTTCAGCTTTAACGTCACCAACAATATGGCTGAATACGAAGCTCTCATAGCAGGGTTGCGCCTAGCCAGAAAAATTGGTGTAAGAAACTTGAAAGCCCACAGCGATTCCCAGCTGGTAGTTCGGCAAACAGCAGGGGACTATGGGGCGAAGGACCCGACCTTGGCAAAATACCATGAACTGGTAGCAAAGCTTATCCGAGAGTTCGACACCGTGCGAATCGAAAATGTGCCTCGCCGAGATAATGCCGAGGCAGATTGCTTGGCAAAATCGAAAACATGCACCGAGGTGCTAAACCACCCGAGCATCGCAGTGCTGAGCATAGTAACTTCGGGAAAAGGCTGGAAAGATCCGATAAAAAGATATCTCGCAACCGGTGCACTCCCCGAAGACCCCGACGAAGCGGCAAAAGTACGAAGACGCTCCGGTCGTTTCTTCCTAATTGGAGAAGAATTATATCGGCAAGGATATGCAAATCCACTGTAGAGGTGTGTCGGCGAAGAGGATATTGAAATGATCCTCGAAGAAGTTCACGAAGGCGCTTGTGGTTCGCACATTGGAACCGACGCCCTGGCAGCAGTGATACTTCACCAAGGATACTTTTGGCCTACCCTAAGAAAGGACGCTAGGCAGTTCGTCCAGAAATGTGGTAATTGCCAAAGACACGCGAGTATCCAAAGGACACCCTCGGAATTGGTAACTTCGGCTGACTATCCCTGGCCCTTCGCAGTTTGGGGCATAGACCTCATTGGGCCACTCCCGACAGCGCCTGGAGGCGTGAAGTTCTGCGTAGTCGCAGTGGACTATTTCTCTAAATGGGTCGAGGCAGAACCCTTGGCGACTATCTCGGCAAAAGATGTGCAGAAGTTCGTATGGAAGAACATTGTATGCAGATTTGGCATACCAAGGGTGCTAGTAGCCGATAATGGGTCCCAGTTCACAGACAAGGGGTTCCAAGAATTTATCAACAACCTCGGAATAAAAATGCACTTCGCTCCAGTAGCTCACCCCCAAAGCAATGGGCAAGTAGAGGTATCTAACAGGACCATAAAAAATGGTTTGAAAAAGAGGTTGGGGGAAGCAAAAGGGAAATGGCCAGGAGAGCTCCCAAGCGTGTTATGGAGCTACCGAACAACACCCCGAAGAGCCACAGGGGAAACACCTTTTTCACTTGTTTTCGGTACAGAGGCTATCATCCCAATTGAGATAGTACAACCATCGGTACGGGTACAAGTGTTTGACGAAAGGGGAAATGACCTCGGCCTAAGAACCAAGCTTGACCTCATCGGCGAGCACAGGGAAATAGCCGAGCTGAGAAGAAAAGCTTTTCAGCAAAGAGTGGCCGCGGCTATAAACTTGCGCGCCAGGCCAAAGGGAATAAAGAAAGGAGACCTCGTTCTCCGAAAGGTTGAATTTGGACCCCGAAGACCATCCCATGGGGTACTTCGTGAAAATTGGGAAGGTCCTTATCTGGTACTTGCCGAAGTGCGAAAAGGAGTTTATAAGCTCGGCGATACCGAAGGCGTAGAATTAAAAAATACATGGCATTCGGACGCCTTGAAAAAATTCTATGTTTAGGATTTTGATGGGAGTTAGAAAAATTTCTAAGTACAAAAGCTTCTTAGAAAATCTTTCTAAAGTACAAAAAGCTTCTTTTCACCAGAGCGGTCGTCGCCGAGCACGATTTAAGAGAATTTATGTACAAAGGTTATCAATCTTCTCTGAAGTTGGAAATTTACTTAAAAAGAATTGCGCGAGGGCGATTCCAAGGCTAATTGCCGTAATAAGCATGATTTTCCGAAGTCTCTTGAGCGAACGTGTTCGGGACAGCGGGAAATGAAAAAATCTTGCAAAAGACTTAGCCAAAAAATTTCCCAAAAGAAAGAAGGAGTCTTTATTAACAAAGATGGCTCTGATTACAAAGAAGGAAGCTCGCCAAAAGAAGAAGTACAAAAAAGAAGAAAAGAAGGCAAAGGACCCTAACACAAGCTAAGGAATCTCGGCATCTCGAGAGCCACCAACCCCCACGTCCTTGTCTACCACCTTCGGCGCCGGAGGAGGAAAGGGCAAGTTGAGGTGCTCGATTTTGGACCAAGACCACCGAGGCCCCTCGGGAATGTTTAGGGCCGCCAAGAAGGAGAGGTCCAGATCTGGGAACCTTTGCAGAACTTGATGCCGAGCAAGGCAAAAGCCGTCCTGAAAACCGACCTTGGTCGCTTGCTCGGCCTTCTCCTTCTCGACCGCTAAATCGTCAAGTTCCTTCTCCAGATCAGCGATCTCCTTCTTCAATGCCTTCGTCTTCTTCTTCTTCGGCTCCTTCTTCAAAGACTCGACCTCGGCCTGGAGCGCGGCCTTCTCAGCAAGCACCTTCGCCAGGAGAGCCTCAGACTCTGACTTCTCCTTTTGATATGCCTCGTTTGCCGAAGTCAGCTCCGCCACCTTGGAGCCGAGGTCAGAAATCTTTTGGGAGGAGTCTTTCAAGAGCTCCTCTTTTTCCTTCAATAACTCCTCCCGAACGGCAGCAACCTCCTTCTTTGCAGCTTGAGCCATCTCCGCGTTCTTAACAACCAAGTCAGAGCACATGGCCTTGGATTTCTCCACACAGTCTAAGGCCCAGACTCGGAATGCCGCTTGCTTCGCTGCCCAAACCCTGAGGAGGCCAGTGTACCCCAACAACTGCAAAGAAGTAAGAACAAAGTCAGTAAGGCAAAAAATGAGCCAAACACTTAGAAGAAATCAAAAGGAAAAGACAAAGGCCTGAAGTAAACCTGGGCAGCGTGCTCAGAAACTTTTGTAGCAAGGGACTCTTCGTCCGGGCACACCTCGGAAATGGCCTTGAAAGAGGCCTCAGTGAGGATCCCCTTTGAAATTTGGTTGGCCATTTGCTGGCAGTCGCCGGAGTACAAGTTAATGTCCTCCGTAAATGACCAGAAAGGCTCCCTTGGGATTTTCCCCTTCGGGATATGGGAATCCCGAAGGGCCCGTTTACGGTCGTGCTCAGCTGCCCATGCCAAAGATGGTACCTCCTTCGCACGGCAAGACGAGAAGCTTGTTAAGATAGGTAGTCCTCAAAATTCAAATAATAATAATAATAATAATAAAGACACTATAGCTTGTCTAAAAAAACAAACAAACAAACAAACAAACCTGGCGGCACCTTGGCAACATCATCGTCGGAATCCCGGACCCCCTCGGCAGAGATTTCCTTGCCTTTGCTCTTGCGGCGCTCCTCGGCAGAAGGGACTTCCACCAAGGCGTCCAGAAGAGCCGCCGAGGAAGTGGGACTCCGAGAAGGGGCGTCAGCGGCAACCTCGGTTGGCGGGGCAACAGCAGCGTCAGGCTCTTCGTGCGCCTCCTCGGGAATTTCCGGGGGAGGAAGAGGCGCGTCTTTCTTCACCCACTTTGCCGAGGATGGCCCGGCCCCAGACGATTTCCGCCTTCGGGAGACGGCCTTCTTTGTTTGCTCCCCCTTCTCGGCTTGACCGAGGAAGAGCGCCTTGTAGTAAGCAGCGGACTCGTCGCCCATCTCTGGAACAGAAGGAAAACATCAGTGTGAGTCCAAGGCGTACCTATAGCAGAAGTTTTTTTAGATAACTTACGCTCACAAAAGGCCTCGTAAGTAACCTCCTTCCGGAGGAGTTTCACCAGCCAGGAGTCTTTCCCAGCGATGGCAGGAGCCGGCATCCCGAGGTCCGTCTTATGCTCCTTCACTACCCCTAGTTCCCGAAGGACCTCCTCGGTCATCAGTTTCCACATAATGGGGAAGGGGTAGAGGGAGCGTGAAGGGACCTCGGAATCCCAGTCGGAGACTGCTCGGATCCGACTGTCGAAGTCCGCGAATCTGACCGCCAACTCAGGAGTCAGCAGCCTCTTCGGGTCTACAACATCCGTCTCCAGTCTTCCCCGAGCCCACTTGGTCGGAACGTACGACCAGGCCTCCTCCATCTTCAGAAAAAAGAATTTTCCTTGCCACCCTCGCCAGCTGTCCTTAGTGGCGAAGGTGAACATATACTTTTTGCTCCCTGATCCCCGAGGTAGCATAAAGTAAAAGCCACCCTTCGGGACCGCGTAGAGCTTATAGTACTGCATAAAAAGAATGAAGTGGGGTTCTATTTTGAAAACGCCGCACATACAAAGGAAGGCGTTGAAATAGCAGTACGAGTTCGGGGGAAGTTGATTTACGGCAATGCCATGAAACTGGCAAAAGTCGCAAATCACCTTCGAGGGAGGGTACCGAAGTCCGGCCTTCAGTTGGGCACGAAAAATGGTAACCTCGTCCTCATTGTTCATGAAACTGAGAGTTTGGGGACCAGGAAGTCTGATGGTGGTGTAAGAAGGAAGAAAAAAATTTTTGGTCCATCTTTCCAATTTTTTTGGAGACGTACAGCAAGTATGATTGAAAAGAGTTTGCCAGCTTTCTGGAATGGAGGAAACGGTCATAAGAGGAGTTGGCGAACACATTTTCAAAGAAAAAACGACTTGGGGGGATGAAAAATTGACTCTGGGAAAGATTTCAGAAAAGCAAAAGAGCACAGAAAATCAAAGAATTTTGAAAGTCAAAACCCACCAAACGCTTTGCCAAACTTTGGGTTTGAAGTCACCGTCGTAAAAGGTGGCCGGAAATCACCTAAGAAAAAGCACCGCTGCGAAAAACGCAAAAACAATTGAGAGCAGGAGGAAAGCAAAAGCAGAAGCAAAAGGAGACTATGACGAAGTAGGATATATATAGGGCGAGGGAAAATAGGCGAACCGGCGTCATAAGTACTCCACGAAGGCGAACAGTCGCCATAACTGCCCTCTGCATAAAAAGGTGCGCCCGCCGTAGCCAATGCAATCCCTGTTAGTGTTGTGCCCAAAAAGCCAATCATGAGATGATTGTATTTTTGCACATTGAGTCATGATATTTTATTTAGGCATTAATCCAGCAATTTTGTTTGTTGTTTTGTTTCTGCGTAACATAATAAACATAATTGTAACCCTAGAATAATGATATTCTTAAACGTCCCTAGTCTAGTATTATTATGGAGCGGGTTGCAATAATACATAATGACTAGCATATGAGGAGACTAATATGAGATATGTAGTCTACATATGGGTACAAGTTGGAGAACTTGTGTACTGGACCGACCCACCATGAGAACACTTCATGGATCATTATATGAGTGTCATAAGTGATTCTCATAGTGATCATGGTATATGTAGTCCTTCGACCTAAGATCATCAAGGTTCCCTACATGTGAGTCACATACTTTGATATTTTCTTTTGTTGCTCGTAACTGAGTGAACTTGAAGGAGCTCATTGGGTATGTCACATATCATGCGGAGGGATTTGTATGATCAAGATGGGATTTGTCCTTCCTCTGTAACAAGAGATATGGATTTCTCGTAACTCACACCGGTGATGTGATGCTCATGGATCAGGATGAGCCCACAACCTACCAACAAGCTATGTCAGGGCTTGACTCTGAGAAGTGGCTAGTGGCCATGAAATCTGAGATGGAATCCATGTATGAAAACCAAGTATGGACTTTGGTTGACCCACCTGAAGGGGTAAAACCCATAGGGTGCAAATGGGTTTTCAAGAAGAAAACTGACATGGATGGTAATGTGATTACCTTTAAGGGACGATTGGTTGCAAAAGGTTTCAAGCAAATTCATGGTATTGACTATGATGAAACTTTTTCACCAGTTGCTATGCTTAAATCCATCCGAATTTTGTTCGCTATTGCTGCACACTATGATTATGAGATATGGCAAATGGATGTCAAAACTGCATTCCTAAATGGAAAGCTACTTGAGGATGTGTACATGACACAACCTGAGGGTTTTGTCACTCCTGAGAATGCCAATAAAGTGTGCAAGTTGCAAAGGTCCATTTATGGACTGAAGCAAGCTTCTCGAAGTTGGAATCTTCATTTTGATAATGCAATCAAAGAGTTTGGTTTTATCAAAAATGAAGATGAACCTTGTGTCTACAAGAAGGTTAGTGGGAGCGCTATTGTCTTCTTGGTGTTGTATGTAGATGACATACTACTCATCGGGAATGACATTCCTGAGCTACAGTCTGTGAAGACTTGGCTAGGGAAATGTTTCTCTATGAAGGACTTGGGTGAAGCAGCCTATGTGTTAGGCATCAGGATCTATAGAGATAGATCTAGAAAGCTTCTTGGCCTAAGTCAAAGTACATATATTGACAAGGTGCTAAAGAGGTTTAGCATGCAAGATTCCAAGAAAGGATTCTTGCCCATGTCACATGGTATCACTCTTTCTAGATCTCAGTGTCCGAGTACAACCGAGGAGAGAGAGCGCATGAGTAAGATTCCATATGCCTCAGCAATTGGATCTATCATGTATGCCATGATATGTACTCGTCTCGATGTCTCATATGCTTTGAGCATGACGAGTAGGTACCAATCGAACCCCGGTGAAAGTCACTGGACAGCTGTTAAGAACATCCTTAAGTACTTACGAAGGACTAAGGATGCATTCTTGGTCTTTGGAGGTGAAGATGAGCTCGTTGTAAGGGGTTACACCGATGCAAGCTTCCAATCCGATAAGGATGATTTTAGATCGCAATCTGGTTATGTGTTTTGTATTGGTGGTGGTGCTGTGAGCTGGAAGAGTTCAAAGCAAGAGACAGTAGCTGACTCTACAACAGAACCTGAGTACATTGCCGCCTCTGATGCTGTGAAGGAGACAGTTTGGATCAAGAAGTTCATCACTGAACTTGGAGTGGTTCCAAGCATTGTCGACCCGATAGAGCTCTATTGTGACAACAATGGAGCAATCGCACAGGCTAAGGAACCTCGATCTCACCAGCGATCCAAACACATACTCCGACGCTATCATCTCATCAGGGAGATCATCGAGAGGGGTGATGTAAGGATATACAAGACTTCGACAGATAGCAAGATTGCTGATCCACTGACAAAGCCCCTTACGCAGCAGAAGCATGATAGACATTCTAGGTCCATCAGTATTAGATACATGGATGATTGGCTTTTAGTGCAAGTGGGAGATTGTTAGTGTTGTGCCCAAAAAGCCAATCATGAGATAATTGTGTTTTTGCACATTGAGTCATGATATTTTATTTAGGCAGTAATCCAGCAATTTTGTTTGTTGTTTTGTTTCTGTGTAACGTAATAAACATAATTGTAACCCTAGAATAATGATATTCTTAAACATTCCTAGTCTAGTATTATTGTGGAGTGGGTTGCAATAATACATAATGACTAGCATATGTGGAGACTAATATGAGATATGTAGTCTACATATGGGTACAAGTTGGAGAACTTGTGTACTGGACCGACCCACCATGAGAACACTTCATGGATCGTTATATGAGTGTCATAAGTGATTCTCATAGTGATCATGGTATATGTAGTCCTTCGACCTAAGATCATCAAGGTTCCCTACATGTGAGTCACATACTTTGATACTTTCCTTTGTTGCTCGTAACTGAGTGAACTTGAAGGAGGACATTGGGCATGTCACATATCATGCAGAGGGATTTGTATGATCAAGATGGGATTTGTCCCTCCTATGTAACGAGAGTGATATCTTCGGGCCCCTTGATAGAGTGAGACTTAGAAAATGCATGGTCATGCTCCGATGAGTTGATATACGATATCAAAGTCATCAATTTAAGTTGGTCTACTCAGTAATCAAGAAACCAAAGATTGGGCTATACGAGAATGACACATTCCATGTCTCGTGCTTAGTCTTGATACCTTGGACAAAGGGACAATGACATATATCGGGGATGAACATAAAGGTTTAGTCGATTCATCGACAATCTTGTCACTTGGGTAGCAATGATGTGTTGCTAGACACCGCTCATTGCTTATGATCATAAATGTGATTTATGATCATTGCCAACATGGCAAGAGCCTATTGGGTCGCACACATAGAGCTATTTGGATCATTAGAGTGCATGGGCTAATTATTTGGGTTATGGTTTCACTTTAATTTCGTATTAATAATGGGCCAAGGAGTTGAGCCATTATTAAGCCCGAAATTAAATCCTAATTGGATTAGGGTTTTGAAACCCATTAGGCCTGGAAGTTGAGTCTCACTATAAATACAACTTTTAAGTGAGAAATTCGTAGGTCTCCTTGCCCTAGCCTCCCAAAAAGGACAGCTACACTCTTCTCTTGTAATTCCTTTGAGGACGCAAGCTAGCACTGCGAGCGCAAGAGAAACGCATCTACCGGGACGTGGTGGAAGCGTGGTGATCCTGAGAGGCTCGTATGGATACCATAGAGAGCCTGAACACGTCAACTATTCAGGTTTTGTGATTCGACTCTACAGTTGAGTGAGAGATCTCAATCGAAAATTAGGTATGAAAATTTTCGAACACCCGGTTTACTCTGTTTCACTTGGATCTTGGAGGGTTTCGGTTAAATTCTGCCGCGCTGTTTGGCTCCCGAAACCCATCAATCCCCTCCAATGACAACGTGCCACATGTCAGCCGTCGCGCCAAAAGAGAGACACGCCTTCTGACACCCCTAAATCCTGGGCGCGCCACTCCAGATTGACACGCCTGGTTATGAAACGCGACGTTGCGCAGACCTACAAAAGGGAAGAAGTATGTTACCTCGAAGAAACCAAAAGACAGGCTATGGTCGAACAGCCTATGTCTTTGGACAAAAGGTACATCTTCGGCACAGGTATTACACCCAGGGCCCCAGAGGGCGCCCTCCAAAAGCCAACAAGCCGAAGTTTTCGCTTCAGCTTCCCGAAGGGGGGCCTGTGATAACCGAAGGGCTATCACCCCTCTCAGTATATACTCCCTATGAATATGATGGTCAGGAAGCCTAGCGTCATCTGAGAGAAGCGCTATCACTGACCTCAGAAGGAGCAAAGTCAAACACCTCGAACTCGGGACTTCGGCTAGTACGTCAGGAATTTCAAGAACGTTACCGGCTCCCTCGGGGGACCTAACGGATCACCTTTGGAGATGAAGAACCAGCTATTTCAAGCAGGCGAGAATCTCCCCGAAGGCGGAACCCCCGAACCAGGGAACTCCCCGAACTATAGGCATAATTCCCGAAGAGGGGCGTCCATACCAAAGGACGGCTTCGCCCAAAAGACCTCGGGAGTACGGCATGAGCATTTAAGGAGTCTCTGACATGTCGCCCACGTGCGCTACACGCTGCCTCAAACGGTGGCCTAACGCACCGACAACATCTAGGTCTTGTCACGACCTGTCTCGGTCCCAGACCCGATGAGCCTACAAACGGCTACCTGTCCCCTACGGCCGGAAGTACAGATCGTATCCGACCGAACACGTATCACGATCTGAACGGGCTGGGCACCCCTATAAATACCAGGAAATAAGCCCTGGCAAAAAATCAGACTCCTCTCCCAGGAAAAACACAAGCAGGCAAAATCCCCCAGCTCCCTTGCATTCTCTCCTCCCTTCTCCTCCTAAAAGTGCTGACTTGGGCGTCGGAGGCTCCTCCCCGGAAAGACACTCCGGGGACCTCCTAACCCCTTTCTCCCGAGCGTTTCAAGTACACTCCCCTGGGAAATCTTTGCTCCAGGCGTTCTCCCTCTCAGGAAGTCCTTCCCGGAGTCACAATGTCACTGGACGAAGATGCTGCCGGGCATCATTAATATTATTTTTTGGGTCTCGAATAAACTAAGATTTCCTTTTATAAGTATTACTCCCTCCTTATGAATTTCTTTACGCTGTTTCATTTTTTTTTTACTTAAGTTTAACTTAAATTTATTTTTATTAATATTTGCTAAAAAAATTATAAATATATATATTTAGAAACTATATAACTTAAAATTTTAAAATATAAATTCTTCTAAAAAAATTGGCAAATGCTAATATACATAAAATTAAGTCAAATTTAAGTAAAAAAAAAATTGAAATATTGCCAAGAACTTGGGATTAATGTAGTATAACAAACCTTCTACCAATTCGATAGACTTGTTTAAATGATTCTACGTATAAAACAAACTCGATCTTTGATTTTCTATCAATATGTTGCCTGATATAAATTGTCAATATGTTGCTTGATGTCTCCAGCTTCTTATTAGAAATAGGAAATTTACACCCAATTCTTCACGAATACTTACTAATACTCTTACCTACTTGTAGAGATGCTTTTGAATATAAAAAATAAATAAAGATCCAACCCAGCAGAAAATGAAAGAAATGATTGTCCTCCAACAGCATCCACAGTGTTATATACAGCTCCACTTTACTAAGCACCTTACTTGCTATAATTTTGCTCTTACAGGACAAAATCTTTCATGTATCCTCAATAGCTAAGCATAACTGCAAGATGAACAAAAACAAAAATTTTGTTTCCAGCAGCAAAACGCCTTTGAGATTTTGACAATGAGGTTATACCAAAATAACAACTCAATTGAGTTTCCCTAATTTCAAAATGAAAAAGAATGGATGAAACTTTAATTTCCACAATCCAACCAAGAAAGCAGGAGCATAAATGATAGATCAAATAAGGCACTGAAGTTATAATTGACATAGGATTCTGATAAAAGTAAAGATGCTTAAACAAATTTGGTCACAGACATCTCCCTCTTGGAGGGATCATAATGGAAGATTGCCTTATGTGTAATTTTTTTATAGAAAAAAGAAGTAAAATGAAGAAAAATGACATGAAAAAATATTTATGTTACTGCAGGTGATTAGTTTGAAAAATGGAAAACTGGTCTTCGGAATTTGGCTAAGTTACTAACCCCACCACAAACTTTTGAATCTGACAAATGGTGCAAGCAGATTTTTAGCATTTGGAAGGTACCATTCCACAGATTCCCACCATTCTTGTGTCCAGACAGTGACGTCCAGGAGGTGAGGGGGAGCAGATGCTGGACCGTTGCCAAGCTGAAGCAGAGACACCGGTATTGTCTTAAGCTTTTCACATCTTTGAATACCAATCTGCTCCAGATGATCGCAGACCAATATGCTGCCCCTACTACATATGGTCCTCAACTCTGGTAAATCAGCTAATTTCAATTTTTTTAACATGGGAAGAGTGATCTGGATGGCATCTCCTTCCACATCTGATTCTATTAGTTCTTCCATTTCTGAGCAACTGATAACGCAAAGGTCCTCTAAGTTCTGCAGCCCATGAAGCAACCATTTAGGTCTGAACAACTTCTTCATCTTTGCACACCTCCAAATGTTAATGCTTTTAAGAGATGAAAATCCTTGCAGCGTCTTTATGGGCTCGGGAATGGTAGCTGCTCCTGGCAAATCTCTCAGTTCTTGCAAGCTTGTTTTGTCAATTGCATCCTTAAGGCAACAAATACTGTCACTCAAGCTTTTTCCAGTATTGGACCTCCAAAGAAATAGCTCCTCCACATTACTTGGCAAGATTATGATATTTCTACCGTCAAAATCTTCTATGAGAATGCGACTTTTCACCTCATATTGATACCCAAGTGGAGTGAATGAATCCTTCACAACCCCAAGTCTATACATGGTAGGAAAGTACCCTTGCTGAAGGCATACAACCACATATGAGTTGAGTTCCTGGACATCAACGAAACATGCTAAAAAGAATTTCAGTCTCTTGAATCCAGCTTCAAGGAGATTGATCACATTAATCCTTGTTCGCCAAATGTCCAGATCCTCTAAAGCTTGAAGCGCGGACAATGGTGGCATTTTTTCTAATAGGTGACATGAATGGAGAAGCAACACCTTTAGCTTATGTAAACTGCAAATGGACTCAGGAAGGTTAACAATTGGATTGCAAGAAAGATCAAGGGCACTAAGATTTGGAAAATATTCAAAAAAACATTCAGGAACCCAGCTTATGTTATTGTGAGATAGCAACAAGGTTGTGAGCATCCTAAGCTTAGAAAGAGGAACTGGCAAAGTAATTTCTGATATCTCATTCATCATTAGGGAAACCTTTTGAAGTTTTTCTGGCGATTCTTGTGGTTGTGGTAGCTTCCTTATTCCCATGCCAGATTTCACCATGAATATTGACTTCATTAGATGTAATGCCATGTCCCTCACAACATCATGCATCTTTACTTGGTCATAAAGCTTTGACAATTTGTTAGGAACATTCTCTAGCAAGCAATTGTTTATCAGTTTATTCATTATTGCATATCCAAGATCAAACTGCTGTTCGATACTATCAATTTCATCCAAAAGTCCATCTCCTATCCAATGTCTTATTAGTCGTTTCTTATCAATGCAAAAATCTTCAGGAAACAATGAACACCAAAGAAAGCACTTCTGGATTGTCCCATCACTCAAACGATCATAGCTGAACCGTAGATGCTGAAAAACCTGACCATCAATGTCATTGACACCTTTTATATGCTTCCTTAATTCATATAGGGCATTCCTCCATTCAGAAAGCTCATAGATGCCCCTCATACTCCCACCTGTTGCAACTATTGCCAGGGGCAAGCCAGCACACTCACTAGCAACAGACTTTGCTATTGATACCAAGTTACTATTATTTAAAATATCCCTCCCCACCTTCATCAAGAAAAGGTCCCAAGCCTCTTCTTTTTGAAGTGGCCGAACTTCAATTGTTTCACAGTTCATATATCTACAGACCTCTAATGATCGACTTGTTATCACAAGTTTACTCCCTTTGAGGGGTTTGGGAATGCCCATTTCTTCAATCGAAAGTTTGTGCCATAAATCATCCAAAATTATAACAAACCTCCCGCGTTTATCCAAACTTTCAAAAAGCTTCCCTGCTTTTATCATTTGATCTTCATCCTTTGAAAGATCAAGTCTTAATTGCTTTGCAATATCACTTTGCAATTTGAAGATATTGAATTCTTTTGACACTGTGATCCACATCACAATATCAAAGAGGTCCTTCTTGTTCAAGAGCTGGTTGTTAATTTGCTTCATGATGGTTGTTTTGCCCACCCCTCCCATCCCATATACTCCGATCAGCCCAACTGCTTCATGTGAGACTGCTGTCAAACTTGCAAACACACACAGAGGAATGACGAAGACAATCTCCTTGAATTATTCATTAACTGAACAGCTTAAATAGCTGGTTACAAAAACAGGATAAGAACTAGAATATCAAAGCTGGATAACCACGTTGAACACGCTTCCTAAACGTGGCTGGAGACTAGGAGAAAATCAAGAAAAAATCTCAGCACCTAAACAATAGCATAACTCTGCTAAAAAACAGGACTTATTCGAACTAACTCAAACAGCAAATTTAAACTAAGTAAAACGGTACACTTCACATATCCTCCCTTAAACTGATCTGTACCAGGATCTGTTTACTCCATTGATGAACACATGCCCACCTTGTCTCAAAGCTTCAAAAATTGCTCCAATTTAAGAGGTTTGGTCAGCATATCTGAAACTTGATCTTGTGAACTGCAGTAGTCAAGTTCCGCACTTCCATCTTTGGTGAGGTCACACAAAAAGTGAAAACGCACATCTATGTGCTTGCTCACACCATGGAGCACTAAATTTTTTGAGAGTTTAATAGTTGAACTATTATCACAGTAAATAACAGTACCTATTTTCTGTACATCTCCAATCTTTTCAAGAACTCTTCTAATCCAAATTGCTTGACAGGCACAGTGAGCTGCAGCAATAAATTCGGCCTCTGTGGTTGATAAAGGTACAACCGACTGCTTCTTTGAGGACCATGAAACAGCCCCTGTTCCATACATAAACACAAACCCAGATGTACTCTTCTTATCATCAACATCTCCGGCATAGTCACTGTCGGTGTACCCCACCAAACCTCCATTAATGCCTCTCTTGTAAGCAATTCCCAGCTCTGCAGTTCCTCTTAAATACCTCAACACCCTTTTCACAGCTTAAAGATGAAGTTCTGTGGGTTTTTCCATATATCTACTGATCAAGCTCACAGAAAACGTCAAGCCCGACCTTGTAGCTGTCAAATACATCAAACTTCCAATTATCTGCTTAAAATAGGTTGTATCGACAACAGCCCCTCCTCCATCCTTTGACAGCTTGAACCTAGGAACAACAGGATTCTTCACAGCATTGTTTTCAGCCATATTGAATCTTTCCAGAACCTCCATGGCATACTTTTTCTGATTAATGAATATACCTTGCTCATTTTGAATTACTTATACTCCGAGAAAATAGGACATTTTTCCCAGATTAGTCATAGAAAATTCTCTCATCATTGATGATTTAAATTTACTAAACATGTTCTCACTATTGCAAGTAAATATTAAGTCATCAACATAGAGACTTACAATGAGAATGGAGCTTTCTTTGATCTTGACAAATAGTGTGCGCTCACAATAGCATTTTTTGAAACCTTCACTGATAAAGTAACCTTCAATCCGACTATACCATGCCCGTGGAGTTTGCTTGAGGCCATACAATGCTTTCTTCAACTTATATACTTTTTTCTTCTTCTTCTTCTCCCTTAACCTCAAAACCTTGAGGTTGTTCCACAAACACGTCCTCCTTCAACTCTCCATGTAAAAAGGCACTTTTAACATCAAGATGACATACACACCAACCTCTTTGAGCTGCCATTACTAGTATCAGCCGAATTGTGTCCCATCTAGCAACTGGGGCAAACACTTCATGATAGTCTATTCCATATTGTTGGGAATAGCCCTTAGCAACCAGACGCGCCTTGTGTTTGTCTAACTCACCCTTCTCATTGAACTTGGTCTTGTACACCTATTTTACTCCCACCTTTTTTGCGTCTCTTGGCAATGTAACCAGCTCCCAGGTTTTATTCTTTTCGATTGCTTGTATTTCTTGTTTCATGGCTTCTCTCCAATGTAATTTCTGTGTAGCTTCTTCAAAAGAAGTCAGATCCCCTGCTGTTACGACCATAATCATATTTTGTCCTTCATCAGAATCAGAAAGTCCTTCTCTAGTAATATAATCACTTCTCCATGCCGGTTCCTTTATGATTCTGCGCGGTAAAGGGTCGATCCTCCCTTGAGCTGGACTCGCTTGATTTTCTTCATCTGTAGATTCATCGATTTCTTCAATTCCCCATTTATCATTTGCTTGTTCATCACTCTCCCATTCTAGAACATCAAGCTTCTATTCTGCTTCACTTTGCTCCCAATCCCAGATTTCATCTTCTGCAAACACCACATCTCTACTGATTATCACTTTTTTAGTGATGGGATTGTAGAGTTTATACGCTTTCGACTCGTCACTAATACCCAGCAATATACACTTCATGCTCTTATTATCCAACTTTGTCCTGCGGACATATGAGATGTGCGCATACGCGATACAACTGAATGTCCTAAAATAATCGACCGAGGGTTTGTTGCCGCTCCAGGATTCTTCCGGCGTCCTGTCTTTCACGGCTAAGGTGGGGCTACGATTCAAGATGTGAATCGCTCAATTGACAGCTTCTGGCCAAAATCTCTTTGGCATATTCTTCCCACAAAGCATTGATCGGACCATGTTCATCAAAGTGCGGTTCTTCCTCTCTGCCACTCCATTCTGTTAAGGTGTGTACGCTGCCGTAAGCTGTCTTGCAATACCATTATCACTGCAAAATTGATTGAACTCTTTTGAGGTAAACTCTCCTCCTCTATCTGTTCTCAAACAACATATGAGATTTCCACTTTCTTTTTCTACCATCAATTTGTATCTTTTAAAAGTCTCAAGCGCCTCAAATTTCTCAGTGAGAAAATAAGTCCAGGTCTTTCTACTGAAATCATCTATGAAATTGATGACATACCTTTTTCCACTACGTGATTCCGGCTTAATCGGTCCACATAAGTCACTATGAACCAGTTGCAAGGTCTTTGCTTCCCTCCATGTGGTTTTCTTTGGAAACGCCCCTCGATGTTGCTTTCCCATCATACAATCAGAACATACCTTCATTGAGTTAGCCAGATTTGGCAGACCTTTCACCATGTTTTTTGATTGAAGCACATTAAGTCCTTTGAGACTAAGATGCCCAAATCTTCGATGCCAAAGCTGCGCATTTTCTTCAATGGACGTCTGCAGACACACCTCAGCTGATGATATTACAGACATCATCACTACAAACATCCTGTTTGATGCCATATTACATTGCATCATTCTTCCACGTGTCAGATGGTAGAGAGTACACACATTATTCTTTATCAGAATGGTAATCCCTTTTTCTTGAAATTGACCCACGCTCAATAAATTATTTTCCAACTCTGGTACAAAATAAACGGAAGTAATCACCTGATTAACTCCATCCATTTGAACTTTAATGTCTCATGTTCCCATGGCCACCATCTTCGCATTGTTTCCTAGCCTTATGGTTTGTCTAAATTCCTTATCAAATGTTGAAAACCACCCTCTGACTCCACACATGTGATTACTACAGCCGGAATCTAGAAACCATAAACCTTCCTTTTGCTTCTCATTTGGCTAGGTAAAGGACATAAGCAACGTCTCTTCTTTATCCTCTTCCACATAGTTTGTACATTTCTCCAAGCTAGGGCATTCATATTGAAAATGTCCTAGCTTATGACATTTGTAGCATTCAACGGTTTCTTTAGACAAGTTTTATCTGCCTCTTCCTCTACCTCTTCCTCTAGGGCTCCACCGACCTCGTCCTCTACTACCACTGAACCGTTCTTCATTTGTGGCTTTCAAGAGTTGTTCCTCTTCTTGTTGTCCTTGCATTCTCTGCTCGTGCACCAAGAGACTACTTTGAAGTTCGTCAATGCTCATGGTGCTCACATCATTTGACTCCTCAATTGAACAAACAACATAATTGAACCGAGGTGTCATTGATCTGAGAATCTTCTCTACCACCACATTTTGATCCATTTTTTCACCATGAGCCTTCATTTTATTTGCAATAGACAGTGTTCTTGAAAAGTATTCATCAACTTTCTCTCCATCCTTCATGCCAAGAATTTCAAATTCTCTCCGAAGGGCCTGAAGTTGAGCTCTTTTGACTTTGGTAGAGCCTTGATACTTTTGTTTCATCGAATCCCAAATGGCCTTTGAAGAGCTTTTGTCTAGGATAGTCTCCAGGATGGTTTTATCTATTGCCTGAAACAAGTAGTTTTTCACCTTTAAATCTCGTAGCTTTTGCTCATCAAGAGCCTTCCTTTGTGCAGCTGTCATCTCCCCTGTATCTGCAACAATCCCTTCATCCACTAAGCCCCAGAACTCCTTTGATCGTAAGAAGTTTTCCATTAGCATTGACCAATGGTCATAGTGACCATCAAACTTTGGAATGGCCGGTTGAACAAAGGATGCATCTGCTGATGTTGCCATTGTTCTTTCTCGCACTCTTTTTCACTCTGCTCACGTGTTTTGCTCTCACAGAACCACTTAGTATGGCTCTGATACCAATTGTGAGACTGCTGTCAAACTTGCAAACACACACAGAGGAATGACGAAGACAATCTCCTTGAATTATTCATTAACTGAACAGCTTAAATAGCTGGTTACAAAAACAGGATAAGAACTAGAATATCAAAGCTGGATAACCACGTTGAACACGCTTCCTAAACGTGGCTGGAGACTAGGAGAAAATCAAGAAAAAATCTCAGCACCTAAACAATAGCATAACTCTGCTAAAAAACAGGACTTATTCGAACTAACTCAAACAGCAAATTTAAACTAAGTAAAACGGTACACTTCACACTTCATTCATCAGCAACTCCCAAACGTTTTCCATGTTCTGCTTGATGGTGTCACCTATTATGTCAGTTGGTGGCAACATTTGGCCAATTCCTGCAGGTTCATCAACTACCAGCCCATCTGCAAAGCTACCTTTTCGAATGAGCTGTTCAACTTCTTCTGTTTTCTTCAAAACTTCTTGCCCCAACAGTCCACCTAATACTAGGCTTCTTGATCTGATTTCGTCTTCAAGGTTCTGAACTCCACCATTAACCCCTTCCACATTAACGAACCAATTCTCAACTTGTTTTTTGAGTTTTTTACCAGGACGCAGCTCAGCAAGTTTTCTTGATTCTACATCTTCCTTCAGGCTATTTAGCTCCATCAACTTTCGCTTCAAAAAACTGAGATGGCCATTAAGACCAGCGGATTGTTGCAGGCAATTTTCAGCCTTACTCAACACATAATCCATATGGCTTTAGGCTCCTACACGACACACAACCTAATTATGTACACTCCAAGATTTTTCAGCTTATTAGATTTGGAACTTCATGTTGAACAACTGTTCTACTCAACTGCAAAACTGATCACAAGTCACAACTCTCAGAAACAAAAAACGCCTTGGAGAAAAAAAAACAATACACCCAAGTGAATGATCATTCTCAGTCGAAAAGTTCGACCAAAAATAATTATCAGCAAGGATCTTAAGCAAAGTTATTAGCAAGTTGTTTTTGTGATCATCAAGAAAATTGAGCAAAATAATTGAACTCTGTAATTAAAACGGGAAGAAAAGATTGTGGATTAATCCTTACCTGTGGAGAGAGAAGCAGGTGGTGCGTTTTGGCCAATTGAAAATTGTGGTCTTAGTTAATCCTGAGAAAGATACTACGTTTGGTTTAATGTCTTCCCGCCGATGCAGGGGAAATTGCTTGTTAGGATTACGAAGCCAAAGGGCAGAGAAATTGGGGTGCCGGGCCATACTCTTCCATCTGATTGGTACATTTTTCCGAGCAAGCGCGGACCAGAATAGAAGCTTCTTTCTTAACTCCTCAGGTTTGGAGGTAATAGAAGGAAATCATTCTCAGCCATGCAACTCACCACTTCAGCAACAAAGCAGTTTTGAAGAAAAGTCCAGTTTTTGCCCTTTACTTTTTCGCTACTGGAAGAATTACAAAATGCCACTAGAAATTTAGTGAAAATTACTGTTATTCCCCTCTTAAAAATTCTTTGCGGTTTCAATTAACAAACCGTTATCTAAGTCCATTATGGAGGTTAAATCCATTGGATTAACAACACTTTGATATCCTAGTTTTTAGTTATTATTTGAGAGTTCCCTTTAACATATAAATGACTTCATAAATAGCATTTATTCAAAGGACATAATATATTTTTATCTATATTGTTCCGTTTAACATTTTTTTCAATTATTTTTTCTTAATTATTTACCATTCACTTTTTATTTACTTTTTAATCTCTTTAATTATTTTTTTCTTATGTCTTTCCAAATTTTTAATTCTCTTTATTTAAGAACATCATTCTTATTTTTGAATTGGCTATTATTCTTCTTTTATATACATCCTCACATTTTTCAAAATTTTTTGGGATAACTATTAAAGCGAAGACCATGGTGTGGTGATTTGTAGTCACCGTGACTAATATATCAAGCACCTAATATCAATACTTCAATCGGATAGACAGTAACAAGTTTTCTACATTAGTTGGCAATCTTATTAGAATTTTTCTAAAGTTAAAATAGAAGAAATTAAAATGGTTATTTTTAAAATAAGATGAAAATTTTAAAATCCTTCTTGTTGGAATTAATAAGTTATCAATGATTTTACTTTTATTTTATATTTACATATGTTTTTGATTAATTAATCACTTTTTTAAGTATGTCTTATTTAACAAAATGTTTATTAATTTCCTTAAACTAAAAAGCATTATAAACCATACAGTTAATCAACTCTTTAAAAATACAACTTGAAAACTATAAGAATATCTTTTATTTTCCAATCAACATCAAATGTATAAAATTAACTATTGTTGACCTTGCATATTTTAGTGTTAGCGTTAACCTAACAAAATATTAGGAGCAAATTTATTTTTAACTTAAATCAACTTAATAAAAAATAAATTATTTTATTTTTATATTTTTTTGGTCCGGAACCAATTTCATTGTTAGGTATTAAAAAAGATAAAATTCTAAACAATTAATAACAATATACAAATTATATTTTCAATGGATTTTTAGACCTATACAACTACGTAAACATCAAGAAGAAAAATACAATGAGGAATTGAATGAAAGAGAGGATGAGAGGGGGGGAGGGGGGAGGGAGGCTGCTTGGAACTTTGAGCCAGTTTCATCTACATTTTTGTTGGCCAACTTCCTTGATGACTGGCAAGCAGAGGAACTTCGGAAGATAATCCAACATTTCGGTATGGTGTTGGATGTCTTTATTTCACGTAGGAGGACAAAACAGGGTAGGTTTGGCTTTGTCAGGATTCGAAAACCTGAAGAAGATGTAGTATTGGAGACTCGACTTCCCCAGCAAAAGACCTTACCACTGGGTCGTGTCAGGCAGAAGCAACAAGGAGGCGGTCAGTAAAAGGACAACCAGTGGTAAACCTTCAGAATTAATTAAAGAAGATGAGTGGGCGGTCTGGAATTCAAATCATGATAATTGGAACGCGAATGGCTTAAAGGATGTGCCACAGGGGAAGTGAAAAATGTGGAAGTGTTAAAGGGCCTAGAAAGCATTTTTTATCATCATCAAATTGGTCCTTGAAAGGTTAAACCACTCGGGGGGAAGAAAGTTCTAATCAAATGGGAGTCATATGGAGAAGTCGAGAAGAGAAACATGGCTTATTTGCATGGATGGAGTACCATTGCATGCATGGAACTATCAAGTGTTCACTTTGTTATGGGGAATAATTTTATCCATGGACAGAGACACAAGCGAGAAGAAGAATCTTATATTTGGAATGGTGCTTATACAAACAAGTTACCATTCCAACTTTTGAAATTAGTTAGAAACCAAGTAGATGATTCTGTTTATAGTGTTAGAGTCACAGAAAATATGTACAATGGTCTTGTGGATTTCTAGCAGTGCAATTTATCAAATTCTATCAGCTCTCTGTTATCTTCATATTCTAAATCAGAAGTTAGGTCACTTAGAATTCAAAGTCAAAGGAGATAATTAATTTGATTAGTATGGAGTTAGTGGGCAGCTTAAACAGTAATGAATCATTTAAAGATAATTAATTAATGACCAGGCTTTCGAGGCCAATGCAGGAAGGTACTTAAACCAGGAAGAGAATTTAGAGTAGGTTCATGCCCCTTAGTTTGACAAAGGAAATATTGGGTCCTTGTCAAGAAATCAGGCGCATGAGATTAACTGGGTCTTGAAACAAAAAAAGAAAGGGGCCCGAGTGGGGTTTTCTACAAAATATCAGGTGGGCCACATCAAAAGGGTGAAGAGACAGGAATGAAAAATCTGAAGCTGGTGTTTTAGCAGCTTATGTGGGGAACACAATGGACCCTAAATGCATGGAAAGTCTGGACAGCCTCATCAATCACATAAATGAGGTTATGAAGGCACAGGCAATGGTAATGCAGTAAGAAAAAGGGCAGCAGGGAGATTGTGAGAATTCATAATGAAGATACTGAGTTTAAACATAAGAGGCTTTAGGAGGAAAGGAAAGAAGGCAGCTGTTAGAAGCCTTACCAGAGGAGAGCAAGTTGACATGCTTCTTCTACAAGAAACAAAATATGGACAGCAGCACAAAGGACTGGCCCGAGCATTTGTTGAGAATGTTTGATCAGAACGATGCTTCGAGAGATCAAACTTGCAAAACAAGTTAATGAACATCCACACTTTATTGATCAAGAGTCTTGGCCTTAAATAGCTTTACACTTAAGAATCCTAAAAGAAATGGAACAAGTATGCGAATCCTGATAAAGATCATATCTACTCCTATTCTACTTGTGAATCCTGATAAAGAACATGCCTACTCCTACTCGGTTTTGTTGCTTTAAACAAACTTGTATTGAAACACCTAAAGTCTAGAGTCCTAATCAAAGAATTACTCTTCATTCCCTCCCTTAAACTATCAGCCATAGGCTTTTAGTTTACTTCTGAAATGTCACAAACTCCCAGCTGTCTTCGTAGCCTCTGGAATGCTTCAAGTTTTATTGGTTTGGTCATTACATCAGCTACTTGATTCTGACTTGCACAGTGCATTAACTCAATGGCTCCTTCTTTAACTAGTTCCCTCAGGAAGTGAAAACGTACATCAATATGTTTACTTCGTCCGTGCATGACAGGATTCTTGGAAAGTTTGATTGTTGAACTGTTATCACACATTATTGTTGTACCTTGCTCCTGAGTTTGTCCTAATTCTTCTAGAATTCTCTTCATCCAAACAGCTTGGGCTGCACATCCTGCTGCCGCCACATATTCAGCCTCAGTTGTAGACAGTGTCACTATTGGTTGTTTCTTTGAAGACCAGGCGACAGCCCCTGAGCTTATCAGAAATACATATCCTGAAGTACTCTTCCTATCCTCCATGTCTCCAGCATAGTCACTATCTGTGAAGGCTATCAAACTACTCTTTTCTCCCCTTTTGTACTTGACTCCATAACTCATGGTTCCTTTTAGATATCTTAGGACCCTTTTTGCTGCTTGTAAATGGACCTCAGTAGGTCTAGCCATATATCTGCTGACAAGACTAACAGCAAACATTATATCAAGATGTGTTGCAGTAAGATACATAAGACTCCCAACAATCTGTTTGTAGTATGTTTCATCAATTTTTCCTCCATTTATATCCTTGCTTATTTTGAAACCAGGAACTATAGGACAGGCTACTGAATTGCTTTCTGTCATCCCAAATCTCTTCAATACTTCCTGTGTATACCTTCTTTGACAAATGTAGATGCCATCAGGTCTTTGAAGTACCTCAATTCCAAGAAAGAATCTCATTCTTCCTAAGTCAGTCATATCGAATTCCTTCATCATAGAGTCCTTGAAATGATTCATCAAATCTGTATCATTTCCAGTGAAAATTAGATCATCAACATATATACTTACAATTAGAACCTTTCCTTCGTTTCCTTTCTTGGTGAACAATGTCTGTTCACTGCTGCATTTTTGGAATCCTTGTTCTAAGAAGTGTGTTTCAATCCTACTGAACCAAGCTCTTGGGGCTTGCTTTAAACCATATAAAGCTTTGTGTAGTTTGTACACCAAGTGTTCTTCTCCTCCTTTTTCATATCCTTTTGGCTGTTCAACAAAGACATCTTCACTTAAATTTCCATAGAGAAACGCTGATTTTACATCCAGCTGAAAGATTTCCCAGTTTCTTTGTGCTGCCAAAGCAATAATCATCCTGACAGTGTCCATTCTGGCCACTGGTGCATATACTTCTGTGTAGTCTATTCCATGCTCTTGTGAATAACCTTTAGCTACTAGTCGGGCTTTGTACTTGTCAATTTTTCCTTGCTCATTGTATTTCGTTTTATAAACCCACTTTACTCCTATTTTCTTAGCTCCTAAGGGCAATTCAATGAGTGTCCAAGTGTTGTTCTTTTCTATTGAATCAATTTCAGTATCCATAGCTTTTCTCCACTTTTGACTTTTCACAACTTCTTCAAAAAGCAGAGGATCTGCGGTTACCATGTTGATTTCATCTTCAGAAAGTCCTGCTCCACTTTCATAGTCTTGCAACCATGCTGGAGGTCGTCTCACTCTCCTGCCTATTTCCCTTTCTTCCCTTTCTTCCTCAACTTCTTCTAATGCAGCCTTTTCTGTATTATCATTATCTTTGTTGTCTTCTGTTGTCTCTTCATCTGTGCCTTCTTTTAGTCCACTTTCTTCCCACTCAAGTTCCATCACAACTTGTTCTCCATGGCTCTCCTCCCAATTCCATTGTTTTTCTTCTTCAAAGACCACATCTCTGCTGACAACAATTCTTTTTTAAACTGGATTGTATAGTCTGTATTCTTTTGATTCCTCGCTGACACCCAGAAATACACAAGTGAAGCTTTTATCATCAAGTTTTGTTCTTTGTTTATCTGGCACATGAACATGGGCTAGACTTCCAAAAATTCTGAGATGTTCTACTGAAGGTTTAATTCCACTCCAGGCTTCCTGAGGAGTTATTCTCTTGACAGCTAAAGTAGGACATCTATTCAGGACATAAATTGCCCAGTTTACTGCCTCAGGCCAAAAAGTTTTAGGAACCTTTTTGTCTGTCAACATGCTTCTCACCATATTCATCACAGTCCTATTTTTTCTTTCTGCCACTCCATTCTGCTGTGGAGTAAAGGCTGTAGTAAGTTGCCTCTTTATACCAGTTTCTTCACAAAATCTCCTAAATTCTTCTGAATTAAACTCACCTCCTCTGTCAGTTCGTAAGCATTTTATGTATGCTCCAGTCTCCTTCTCTACATGCTTCTTAAAGATTTTAAAGATTTGGAGAGCATCTGATTTTTCTGCTAGGAAATAGACCCATGCTTTTCTAGTAAAATCATCAATGAAGCACAAAAAATACCTTTTCTTGCTGTTAGATATGGGGTTGATAGGACCACATATATCTGCATGGATAAGCTCCAGTTTTTGTGTTGCTCTCCATGAAGTTTCCTTTGGAATAGGACTTCTGTGCTGTTTTCCAATTAGACAGCTGGTGCATGAGGCTTCTGATGCTGAAAACTGAGGTAGTCCTCGTACCATATCTTTCGTTTGTAGTGTTTTTAGGCCTTTGAGACTCAGATGTCCATACCTCCGATGCCAAAGATTTGTTAGATCTTGAGAACCAGTCTTGAAGCAAGCATCTTCATGTATTTGTGGTTTGCTGGTTAAAGCAAACATTCTGTTGGTTGTCATGTTGGACTTGATGATTAACCCTTTGTCTGGATGGTAAATTTTGCACTTGCCTTCATTAATCACAATAGTTACACCCTTTTGTTGTAACTGACCTATGCTCAGCAGGTTATTCTTCAAATCTGGTACATAATATACCTCTGATATGGTATGGTTGACTCCATTCAATGATAACCTTATGCTTCCTTTTCCAGTTACATTCATCTTCATGTTGTTTCCTAGCTTCACTGTATGCTGGAAACTTTCATCCAAATTCCTGAACAAGGATCTTTTTCCACTCATGTGATTTGAGCACCCTGAATCCAAGAACCACACATCCTCAATCCCATCTTCAGGTAGGTCAGTATGTGTCATTAAAAGCATTCCTTCTTCTCCTTCAAATTCTGTATAGTTTGCTTCTTTGTCCCACGTGGGACACTCATATTGAAAGTGTCCTAGTTTATGACACTTGAAACACTCTACATTAGCTCTGTTAAAGGGTTGACGACCCCTTCCTCTTCCTCTTCCTCTGAATGTTCCTCTTCCTCGGCCTCTTCCACTGAATCTGTTTCCAGTGGTCACATTAAGGGCTTGTTCTTCACTTCTTAGTTTTTGAAATTTCTGCTCGTGCACAATTAATGAGCTTTGTAACTCATCAATTGACAGGCTGTCAACGTCCTTAGATTCCTCAATGGAGCAGACTATGTAGTTGAATTTATCAGTTAATGATCTGAGGATCTTTTCCACAATTGTCACATCTTTCAGCTGCTCCCCATATGTCCTCATCTTGTTGGCTACAGACATTACCTTTGCAAAGTACTCAGAGATAGTCTCTCCTTGTTTCATCTCAAGAATTTCGAATTCCTTTCTTTGTGCTTGAAGGATGGATCGCTTCACCCGAGCATTCCCTTCAAACTTTCTCCTCATGGAATCCCAGATTTGTTTGGATGTATTCTTTTCCAGAATGGTTTCAAGTGTGGTTCTGTCTATTGCTTGAAACAGATAGTTCTTTACCTTCAAATCTTTGAGCTTCAATTCATCGATCCTCTTTTGCTGTGCTTCTGTGAGAGCTTCACCTTCTGCTGGTTCCTCATATCCATTCTCCACCAAATTCCAATATTCTTTGGATCTGAGGAAGTTCTCCATCAGCATGCTCCAGTGATCGTAGTGGCCATCAAATCTCGGTATGGCTGGTTGAACAAAACTCCCATTGTTCTCGCTTCCCATCGCTCTTTCTTGATTGGGACGTTACTCAAGTTTGCTGCTTGAAACTAGAGATGGCTCTGATACCAGTTTGTTGAGAATGTTTGATCAGAACGATGCTTCGAGAGATCAAACTTGCAAAACAAGTTAATGACCATCCACACTTTATTGATCAAGAGTCTTGGCCTTAAATAGCTTTACACTTAAGAATCCTAAAAGAAATGGAACAAGTATGCGAATCCTGATAAAGATCATATCTACTCCTATTCTACTTGTGAATCCTGATAAAGAACATGCCTACTCCTACTCGGTTTTGTTGCTTTAAACAAACTTGTATTGAAACACCTAAAGTCTAGAGTCCTAATCAAAGTATTACTCTTCAGCATTATGGAGGAATAACCACTTCGACTATGTTGTAATGCCTTCCACCAGCAGATCAGGAAGGCTAATGTGTATATTAACAAAAGGATACGTGTGTGTATTTTCACGTGTGCATATATCTTGCTATTAGTTATCTTGTTAGCTAAGTAATTGCTGAATATATCTTGCTAGCTAAGTCTTAGCTGGTTAGAGTCATTGTGTTATCCAACCACTTGTATTTGCTTGAATATATAGTCTTGCCGTAATGAGAAAGTGAGTACAGCTTCCCCACAAAAACTTCTTACTCTTCCATTGTGTACATGGTATCAAAGCATAGTACAATAAAAAATCTAAACCATGGGTGATGATGGCAAAACCTACCACATTAAACCCAACCGATCCAAACTCTCTTTTTTTTTGCTTCTCCATCAAATAGCCTTGGACTTAACGTAAATGGCTGCTTTCTGAACAGAGATAATTACCCTACATGGAGGAGAGCTATGTTAAATGCTCTAAGAGCCAAAAACAATGTTGGTCTGGTTAATGGATCAATACAAAAATCAATAGTTGGTGATGACAAGGAGCAGGCCTGGGAAAAAGCTAACACCATGGTCATTTCATGGCTGTTCAATGCGTTAGTTCCTGAACTCTATGGAAGTGTTGTGTACACTGAAAGTGATGAAAAATTTTGGACTGACCTTTAAAAAAAATTCCCCTAAGGTAATGTTCCTCGTAATCATGAACTGAAATGAAAAACTATTATGTTATAGCAGTAAGGTATGTCAGTTGCTTCCTATTACATGAAAATGAAATAATTATGGGATGAACTTTTGGCATACTTGAAGGTTCCAATTTGTACATGTGGTGCAGCCAAGGACGTAATTACTGAAAGAGAAAGCGAAAAGTAGCATTACTTCCTTATGGGCCTTAATGACCAATTTAGTACTATTCATTCTTAGATTCTTAATATGTAACCTTTACCATGCATCAACAAGGTCTATGCTCCTATCACCAAATAAGAAAAATAGCAATTTGTTGCTATCTCTATGAACCCATCAATGAGGCCGTTGTGTTTGCTGCAAAACCAATATAAAGTTGATATGATCAAAAAAGGCACAACCAAGGATGGGAGCTGTTGGAACATGCAAGGAATCATATGGAGATGATGGCCAAGCTTGGATGTTGACAGATTGGCGATATTCTAGTAGAAAATTCATATCTTGACCTAAACAGATCGGAATTGAGTGATTCTTGATTCATTGGAAAGCTAACATCAGGAGCTAAAAATTATATGCAGAACATGAAACCCATTTTGCACAATAAGGAGGTATAATTTAGCTTCAAAGTCGCGATTTACGAGTTATCGCTTGTTCAGAAGCAGTTGCAGTATTTTGGGCATATCTTTGGATTTAGATGTCCGTTTTGTGTGGTTCAGGTGTCATTTCAAAGCTGAGAAATAGATCTACAACTTTCATGCTTTGTATTTTGAGAAATAATGGCTGTATCAAGTTCTAATTTCAGCTTGAAGTTGAAGACACAAGCAGGAATCACCTGAGAAGACTATTTTGGGGTTTTTATGGCCAATCTTGTTTTGTAACGTATTTTATTTTATTTTCCTGTTTATTTACATTATTTAGGATGTTATTTAGGCCATGGAAGTGATTCAGGTCACTTAGGATAAATGGAATTCGCTGCACACCTTAAACATGTGTTAAAAGGGTGTAGGAATCCTAGTTTGACTAGGTTTTCTTGAGTCCTTTGTAACTAGGTTTCCTAGGTGACTTGGGATACGAATTTTGCCCAGTTTTTTACCCTAGTTTAGGCCTATATAAAGGCACATATTCTGGATGTAAACACACAGATTAATGCCGAAATAATATTGCTCTTTGGAGAGGTTTTCTCTTTGGTTCTTTGTGGACTGCCTTGGTGCACAAGTGTGCTTGTGTTCTTGGAGTTCTATACTTCTCGTTTCTAATCACAGGTTGATTAGGGGTGGGGGTTTCAAACCTAGTCTTTTTGATGTCTTGTGGAGCTTGAATCACATCTTGGGCGCGTTTCATAGTCTTTATACCATCGGAGTTTGCATCAGTTGGTATCAAAGCCACAAGTTCGATTGAAGGACATATCTTTGTGTTCTTGTTTCTCTTCATTTTTCTTTCAATTTTGTTCAGTAAATTCGTGTCTTAATCCTCTGTTTTAATCCTTTTTCTCCTTGTTTCAGGTCTGTCCTTTTTATTCCATCCTTGTTCAAGTCTGAAAATCACAAAAACAACAAAAAAGAAGTCAATCCGTGTTGTCTAGTTTTCTTGGTTTCAAATTGTTTGTTCCTGATTATTTCTTATCTTTCTGTTTCATGTCCAGCCCTATTAATCTCTCTTGTTTTCATTGTTTCCAGCATCCTAGAGTCAAGAAAACACCAAAAAAAGAAGGATCAAAGTTCGGCAAGTTTCGGTATCAAAAGTTGTTTCAAAATTGTGCAAGTTTCAATAGTTTCTTGTTTTGGCCGAATAGAAAACTGACTTTTTGTCTTTGGTAGCAAAGAATTTCAAGGAGAACATTTGTTTAGCATCAAAAAAGCAAGCAAAAAAGAGAAAAAAAAAGGAGAAAAAAAAAAGGGAAGAAAAAGAAAAAGAAAGGAAAAGGAAAGAGCTTGCAAAAAGGAAGTTTTTCACAAAGTGTTGAAAGTTTTTGTGCCCAAAACCTATCCCATTGTTTTTCCAGCCAAAAAGCTTTCTTTGTGGTTCTTGTGATCATCCATTGCAAGGGCTTCTTAGAGTCTTTTAAAGCTTGTTTAGCCCACCTCTTTTGGAGTCAAAATAGTTCTTCAAAAATTCAAGTTTTCTTGTGTGCTTTAAGGATAGTTTTCTTAGAACTTTTGAGAACTCTTTGAATAGCAATATCTCACTAACAAATTGAGTGTTTTGAGTGTTCATCTTTTGAGTGAAACACGTGAGGTGAGTGTTTGTGAGGATCTTTGTTATTTTCAGGAGTATGGAGGGCCAGGAGGATAGGAGGATGGAAGTGAGAAACAATGATGAGCCAACCATGAGAGAGCTTCAAGAAACTCTCAATAGACTTGTGGGGAGGATTGAGGACATTGACTTGAGGTTGCCAAGGAGACCAAATCCCATCTTGCAACCAAGGAGAGGTCCAAGGAGAGAAGAACCCGAGGAGGAAGAAGGGCATTGGCATGACCATGGGCTTCCAAGGAGGGGGGAGCCAAGGGAGGACAACAATCTAAACTCCATCAAACTTACCATTCCACCTTTCCAAGGGAGGAGTGATCCAGATGCATATTGGGAGTGGGAGCAAAAGATTGAGATGGTGTTTGATTGCCATCATTACTCTGAGGAAAAGAAGGTTAAATTGGCTACCATAAAGTTCACTAATTATGCTCTTGTATGGTGGAATCAGGATGTTATTTCTAGGAGAAGGAATGAGGAGGAGCCCATACACACATGGAGAGCCCTTAAAGCCTTAATGAGGAGGAGATTTGTGCCCAGCTCTTACTATAGAGATCAACGCCTAAAGCTTCAAAAGCTAGTGTAAGGCCAAAGGAGTGTGGAGGACTACCATAAAGACTTGGAGATTACCTTGACTCGAGCCAACATCATTGAGGATGAGGAGACCACCATTGCTAGATTCATTAATGGTCTCAATCCAGAGATTGCCAACAAAGTGGAAATGGCACCTTATTTGAACATGGAGGATTTGCTTTATTATGCCACCAAGGCGGAGAGGATCATCAAAAGGTCCAAGGCATCCAAGATGTTTCAAGGGGGAATTTCCACATGGAAAGGAGCATGGAGCAAAGATGTAAGAGAAGTACCCAAGCCAAACATGGAGGCCACAAAAGGAGACTTGTTTCGGCCTCAACAAGAAAAGTCAATCATGCTTGTACCACTTTCACCACAACAAGTCTTGGAGGATCAAAGAAAATTTCAAAGTGAGGTTGAGAGAAAAGTAAATGAGGGGAAAGTTGAGGGCAAGAGTGACAAGGGGAAAGCCGAGAGAACAACCGAGAGTTTAAGTGAGAAGAGTGAACATGAGGGGAAGAAGAGTGGAGAGTTCCCGAGAGAAGAAATTGAGTGCGAAGTTGAGAGAAGACAAGAGTGCAATGAACCCAAGCCGAGTGAAGAGAGAAAGACCTACAGAGAAGCCATACTTTCATCTAACATAACAAAGTCTTTTTCTAGTGTTGTGTTGTCTTCTTTTCAGGACTTAAGTGGAGATGAGCTACAAGAATCAAGTGAGTTGCTGCCCATTAAAGAAGTTGGTGTTCCCAATATTCCAAGCCATGTCCCATGCATCAAACCAACAAAGGAGGTTGAGAAGGAACAATTTGAGGTGAGTCCAAGTGATTTCATATGCAAAAGTTTGCCTAACATTGTTTCTTATCCTATGTTTCAAGGGGATGAAATTAATGCAACTCCAACCAAAGCCATTGAGTGCAAAGGTGAAAATTTTATGGTTCCTACACCAAAGGAAGATACTTGGAGACTAAGTCCAACCACTGTAATGTATTTCTTCCTAACACCTAGATTTGATGTAGTTTTGCATGAAAATCTCAAACAATGTGTGTTTGCTTGCAATGTTATTTTGAAGAATGGTTTTCATGAAACTAGATTAAGAGAAGGAAGTAAGCATGAAACTTTGACAAAATATGGTTTTAAAGCTTCTAATTCTTTGGTTTTGTCAAATCCTCTTTGGAATTGCTTGAGTTTCTCTAAAGAAAAATCTGTTTTGGTGTCTTTTGTTTTTTATTTTGTTTGTTTTGCATCCATCTCACATTATTTTGTTTTGCCTCAAGTTAAATCTACTTCTTTGGAATTTTTCATGCATAAATTTGTTCTTACACATGCATTACATACTTCTTTGATTCACATTTATGTTCAGCCCATTTTTGTGTGTCAATCTTTAATTTCCAGCAAGCATTTTTTTGTCATGACACATGCATTACACAAACTTTTGAGCATTGATATTTTTGCTTTATGTCCAAACCTGAAAGTTTTTATTTTGAGTGAAAATTCTGGTTTTAAATTCAGCCTTTTAAGGAGATACGTTGAGTCCTTTGTTTTGTGTCACATCCCATTCACAAATTTCATGCATTGTTGTGCATATACATGCAAAAATAAGTTTGCTACTGAATTGGTTTCACTTAATCCTATCTACTCCAATCTTGTTTCATTTAAAATGCTTAGGATTTTTGTGAAATTCGTGCATCCTTGTTTTGTTATTAGTTTAGGCCACATTGTGTTCAATTCTTGTTTGTTTGAATGGCCTATGCAAACTATTGTCTTGACATGCATAACTTGTGCTTTTCATAACCATAACACTTGTGTGAGTTTAGGTCCATAACCATAACACTTGTGTGAGTTTAGGTCCATTTGTTTTGAGTGCACACAGCATCCCTAAGGTAAATTATTCCTACACTTTTACTTGTTGTGGGAGTAATGTTTTTGAGATGGCAAAGGCAATGAAAGTGATGCCTAGAGTTAAGATGAAAATTGTGCAAACTTTTCAGATTTTTTGTGCTAATTGCTTCTAACTTTGTTTTTGACCCTGGAGGTATCAAAATTATCATTGCATTTGGATATTGGTTCAGGTTTTTCACAAGATTAAAGCTCCATACACAAGCATTCCATGCTATTGGTGCTTATGTGAAAGGTAAGTGCTTATGTGTTGATCATTTCATTGTTATTGATTCAATTCCCTTTTCTAATGCAGGTTTTGATTCGAGGATGAATCCTTCTAAGGAGGGGGGAGCTGATACGATCAAAGAAGGCACAACCAAGGATGGCAAGGATCCATTGAAGATAAGTGGACCATTGACAAGGGAAGTTAAGGAGCTCACTAGTGCACTTCAAGCTTTTGTTTCAAGCTTTTTCATGGATGGAATTTCGCAAGGAGCTGCTGGAACATGCAAGGAATCATATGGAGATGATGGCCAAGCTTGGATGTTGACAGATTGGCGATATTCTAGTAGAAAATTCATATCTTGACCTAAACAGATCAGAATTGAGTGATTCTGATTCATTGGAAAGCTAACATCAGGAGCTAAAAATTATATGCAGAACATGAAACCCAGTTTGCACGATAAGGAGGTCCAATTTAGCTTCAAAGTCGCGATTTATGAGTTATCGCTGGTTCAGAAGCAGTTGCAGTATTTTGGGCATATCTTTGGATTTAGATGTCTGTTTTGTGTGGTTCAGGTGTCATTTCAAAGATGAAAAATAGATCTACAACTTTCATGCTTTGTATTTTGAGAAATAATGGCTGCATCAAGTTCGAATTTCAGCTTGAAGTTGAAGACACAAGCAGGAATCACCTGAGAAGACTATTTTGGGGTTTTTATGGCCAATCTTGTTTTGTAACGTATTTTATTTTATTTTCCTGTTTATTTACATTATTTAGGATGTTATTTAGGCCATGGAAGTGATTCAGGTCACTTAGGATAAATGGAATTCACTGCACACCTTAAACATGGTTAAAAGGGTATAGGAATCCTAGTTTGACTAAGTTTTCTTGAGTCCTTTGTAACTAGGTTTCCTAGGTGAGTTGGGCTGCGAATTTTGCCCAGATTTTTACCCTATTTTAGGCCTATATAAAGGCACATATTCTAGATGTAAACACACAGATTAATGACGAAATAATATTGCTCTTTGGAGAGGTTTTCTCTTTGGTTCTTTGTGGACTGCCTTGGTGCACAAGCGTGCTTGTGTTCTTGGAGTTCTATACTTCTCATTTCTAATCACAGGTTGATTAGGGGTGGGGGTTTCAAACCTAGTCTTTTTAATGTCTTGTGGAGCTTGAATCACATCTTGGGCGCATTTCATGGTCTTCATACTATCGGGGTTCGCATCAAAAGTCAAACACCATCGACTAAGTTTGACAAGTCCTTGCTTCTTTGCACCCAATGTGGTAAGAAATGACATATTTATGACGATTGCTTTGAACTAAATAGGTTTCTTGATTGGTGCCAGCAGCGTAAAACACAAACAAGCAAGGGAAGCTCAACGAGGAAACCAAGTAAAATGATAGCCAGCCATGCTACTTCCAGTTAAGGTGAGGAAACATCATCAACCTCAACATCCGCCAACAATGTTATGCTCAATCATTCCCAATATGATCAATTGATGGTTCTTCTGGTAAGTCAAAAATTGAAGGAAAATCTTGACTCAACTGGTAAGATTTTTAATGATTCTATGAGGTGGATTATGGATATTGGAGCTTAGACCATATTACATACTGTCAAAATGTCTTAGCTTGCATCAACTCAACAAACACCACTCCTACAGTTAGACTGCCAAATGGAAACTACCTTGATATACATTCGCACAAAAAAAGTGCCTCTCACGCCAAAACTTACCTTGAATGATTTGTTGTTTGTGCCAAATTTTAGATGCAATTTACTATCAGTGAGTGGATTGACAAAGAACTTGAATTATTCATTAACATTTTTCATTGATCATTATGTTCTACAGGACTTGCACTCAAGGAGGATGATTGGCATAGGTGGGCAAAAAGATGGCTTATACTACTTTAGGTGTTACAAGGAACATACAATTGCAAATTTTCGTTCAAGTCACTCCCATAAAATTTGGCATCCACATCTAGGTCATATTCCTTCTCAAAAGCTAGCTAGTTTTCCTAAGTTGTCAGGCATGTCTTTAAAGAAATTCATTGTACCTTGTGATTCTTGCCTACATGCAAAGCTAACAAGGAGCCATTTTCCTTCAAGTTCTAGTAATTTGAAAGAAACTTTTGGTCTTTTTCACATGGATATTTGGGGACCATATAAAACACAGTTTCTTTCAAGTTCACGTTATTTCTTAACATATCGATGACCTTACCAGATGCATTTGGGTTTATTTGTTCAAACAAAAATCTAGTATTTTTTATAGAATTTTTGTCTTTCTTTCTAACAGTTGATGGGATCATATGGGCCTAGTTAGAAGACTTGTGAATTATGGATTAGTGATCTACGTACAAAGACAACATTAGGGCCTTGAGATCTATCCCCTGGGGAAACACTCAATGCTCAAGTCAAACTTCCGACAATAAGGGAGTAGTAAAGAAAGAGAGAGAATCTGTACGTCATACATCAAGATTGGTAAATTGAGGGGTTTATAGAGCTAAGGGAGCTCCGAGGAATTTGTTTTAGGATAAAAATCTCATAGTTTCAAGATACGGTTTGTATCTAGGGTAGAGTTCCCCTGTAGATCTATTTAGGCCCCCAGTAGAAGCTTCTATTAGCTTTGGGCCTTAGATTTAAGCCTATTTCCTACCAATAGATCCCTCCCCCCAAGAAAATGTGGGTTAAAGGCCTTGCATTTTTCTTCTATTTTACATTGTCATTTCCCAGAGAGGAGAGGTGTTTGCTTGAGAGTGGGGTGCAAGCCCCTTTTTTTCAGTTACAAGGCTAATACACTTCAAGCAGCATTGTTTAACGAAGATGGTATGATGCCCTTCCTACTTCCTGAAAAAGCTTAGGAAAATGTCATCGTTTGGTCTTTTCTTCCCACTAGGTCTATGCAACTTTTACATATGGTAGGTGTACCAATTGGGAAAGAGGTGAAGCAACGTCCATTAAATGTAACTCAGGGAAGTGACCGAGCGTGACCACTTTTGATGACTGTTTGTGGCCACGAGTCCTTCCTTTATTAGACGAGAATTTTTCCATTATTGCAGTGGAAGTTTCAAGGAGGAAACTCATCCGCGAAGGTTTGTCTATGAATACCGTGAGGATTTTCACCTTATTTTTTTCACTATTTGGCTGATTTTGCTGCAACTTTATGCTTTCTTGCTATTTGTTTGCCCTTAGTTTTTCCTTTTTTATTGGAGTTCTCCTTCTTTGTCAAGGTTGGCCTTCTACTTCACAATCAAGTAATGAGTCCTTGTCTTCTACTTTTTCTTTATTTTTGCTTTTCCTTGGCATTTCTACTATTTTTGGGTTTTTTTGCCATTATTAGTCATTTTTCCATCGCACCATTATGTTAGTGGTGGCCCTAATATGCTACCCGATCAGTTTTTCCATATGGCTTCTTTAAAATCATCGTCTAGAGCTGCCACCAACATGGTTGATTCATAAAAGGTGTCATTCTTTGCCAACATAAAGCTGTTGAGAGGGGTTATTACTCAACACAACAAAGGCACCTTGGCGCCAAATCTCCACCGGTACTTCTAGCCTAATGGCCTTGTGGCCACCCTATCTCCTGATAAGGCATTGAAGGATAGGGGGTTAGAGGGTGGCAATGAAAGACAAATGTCCTCGCTATTTCAACTGACCAGCTCCAGGTGGGGCTTCACTTGCCACTCCATTCACTAGTAAAGCAAATATATAAACACTACCAGATTCCACCATCGCAGTTGATGCCAAACTCATTCACCCATATCAGTGGGCTTATCATTTGCTATAAGTTGGCAGGAGTGACCCCCTGTTGGAGGTTTTCCTCTAGTTTATACGCTAGACTTGATGAAGGATGCTGGTTTCTTCCAAGTGGCCCCTGTTACCTGAGGAGGAAACATGTAGGGTGGAAGAAGTGCTTTTTTTTCATGCTAAGGGAACAAGCATCAGGGTTCCTCTGTGAAGTTTTTTATGCACCTCAGCATGCTTTGGTTGACTTACTACCAATATACGATGGCTCTGAGGGCCATTACTCATTCTTCAATATGATCAGTTGGTTAAAGGAAGTTGGTGGGGAACAACAATTATATGGAGTTGTTCCCCATCCTTTATATGAAAATTGATGAGACCACCCTAAGGTGGGTAGGAATTAGTGGAGCTAATCGGTTCTACCCAAGGCTAAAGAACCTTTGCAATTGAGAAGAAGGTCGGGACAATGGGCCGGTAAAAGCTTACTGGATTGCAGCTAGGGCCCAGCAAAGCCCTCTATCTAGCTCAATGTTTCAAATGATTATGGTCTTTTACTTTTCCTGCGAGGGTTTGGTGTCTAATCTTGGTTTTTTTTTTTTGCAGAAATAAGTAGCTGGGTGAAAATGCTCATGAAGAAGCATAAAGGCATTGCTAGCGCCCTGGTGGATGCTTGAAAGATTAACATTTTTTTCTGCCAGTGTGGCACACACTACAGGTTCCCTTTTATTGAAGCCCTTAGCTAGGGTGGTGAAGCTTTCCGACTCCCCGTTGGAGGCCTAACTAATTTGTAAAAGGTCACGCCCTGTGGACCCATAAAGAGGCAATGCCTTTCGTGGTGGTGGTAGCAGTAGGGCATCATTAGACAACTTTTAAAATGCTAATTTTAAATATCTGCAGTCATTCTACACCAACCTTGGATCTTTTCATCCATCTACTTCAGAAAAGTGTGTGAAGGCATTTGGGCCCTTCCTTACTATGGAGCCATACACTAAAGTGGCATTGCAAAAGTATAAAGTGGCTGGGGAGCTCTCCTAGAAGCGAAAGGTGGCCTTAAGGCCATCTGATGAGGTGTCTTCCTCTTTACCACCACCCCTACTGAGGTGCCAGCGGGGGTTGTTCCTGAAAAGGTCCCTTCTGCCTGATGTGGGCTTCTTTAGCTGAAAGTGGATGGGCAGTTTCAACCATAGAATCTGGTTCCTATGTCAGGTCAGGCATAGAAGAAAAATTTGGAGCTCAAGGGAGTCGTACTTAACCAAGTTTTTGACCCTTAATGGGCAGTGGGTATTGGCGAGTCAATCCTTAAGGACCGGACTAACATTACTCACCACATCCTTAAGGGGTTGAAAACTCCCAGGGATCAGCTTTTTCTTTCTCATCCCCTTGGTTGGAAGGCAGCCACCGAATAAGTGTGGGCTGTAGCCTTCTCTGGGTATACTTCTAGTTGGACTCCTTTTGTTTTAGGCACTTTCCTTCATTGGCTTTAACAAATTTAGTTTTTTTCAGGAGGCCATCGTTGCTTATGGCCTAGGGGAATGATGGTCAACCCGTGAGAAGGCCTTTCAATGCTAGCATGGGTTTTTGCACAAAAATGAGGCTTCCTTGGATAAAGACCTAAGCAGTAAACGCAATGCCAGGGGTACCTTTGCTGATGACCTCAAGTTGGAGAAAAAGTCTAGGGAAGTGAATGAGGGTCTCACCAAAGGACTCAAAAGGAAGGTGGAAGAGCTGCAGGAGGCTCTGAAGCTATCTTGAGAAAGGGATGCTGAAGCCCAAATAGAGGTCACTTGTCTAATGGCCGTTGAAGGCAGCATAGTAAAAAATTGACGTCATCGAGCAGACTTTGTTGATGGATCAATATGCTCCATTGGGCATAAAAATTGTCCTTGGTAAAGCCAGCTCCAGCTTGGTCGCTATTACAATGCCCCCTGTGGAGCATATCATGTGAGTTGGCTTCATGGGGCACAAGTGCCATTCGAAGCACTAGCACCTTCAGACTAAGGCCAATGCTCAAATGAATGAGCTTTGCTCACTTCTCCAGAAGGCAAAAAATAGGCTTGGAAAAAGTACCTTTTTGAGTTCAAGAAAGGCTTTCTTTTCTACTACTTTCAGGTAGAGCGGGCTAATCTGAACATAGATCTTTTCCTCTCGGCTTACAAAGATTTGGATCTGGATTATGAGTTTTGGCCGATAGAGGAGAAAGCTAGGATTCCCTTTAACAAGCACACATCTGTGATGGACCTTGATGAGGGCCTTCTTACCTGACAAATTCTAGGAAGCCCGTAGCTAACCCCCCTTTTGTATTCCTTTGAAATCCTCCTTCCCTTATGTAATTATAACTATTTTCAAAGTTAATAAAAAGTTCATTTTGGCTCACTGTTTCTTCCTTATCTTCATTTTTGTATTAGCAAACAATTTTTCTAATGATCCTCTAGCTGGACATCCATTAAGGAAAAAAGGTAACTCTATCATCGCAATAACCGTGCTATTAGGTAACCTTTATAGTAAGAAGCCTTCATAGGCTTTTTAGAGAGGACCTAAGCTTTTAAGTGATCAGGGAGTCTTAATTTGCTATTCATTTTGTAAAAACACAAATTGTTCGGGAAGAGTGCCTTTTTATTCAAGATCCAACAAAGTACATTGTGCAATAATGTGATTAGGCAAAGTAAGGTGACGGATCATCTGAATGATAGTTTCTAGGCAGCTTTCTCCCCTCTAAGTTGGTTGGCTTGTAGACTCCATCTCTAAGTCTCCTTGTGACAAGGTAAGGCCCATCCCATTTCAGCCTGAGTGCCCCATGTCCTGAGTTCTTCCCAGCTAGTTCTACCTCAACAAGGGCCAGGCCTCCTACTTGCATATTCTTTTGTTTCATTTTTCGATTATGAGTAAAGGTGGCTCATTGCCTAAAGGCTTTCATGTGAACCTTTGTGCCTTCTCTCAATTCTTTTAGTAGATCAAGGTTCCCTTCAAGTGCTCTGTCATTTTCACTGGGGTCATAAGCCAAAGTTTAGAGAGTGGGGCAAGAAATTTCTATAGGGATGTGGGCATCAGTCCTGTAGACCATCATAAAATGTGACTCTTTAGTGGCTATTCGGGGAGTTGTTTTATAGTCCTATAGGACACTCAATAATTTGTCTGCCCGTCTTCCCTTGGCTTCACCTAGTCTTTTCTTTAGACCTTCCTTCATGGTCCTGTTAGTTACCTCCAGTTGCCCGTTAGACCGTAGGTGAATAATGAAGGTAAAGTAAAGGCAAATGCCTTTTTCCTTTACAAATTTATGAACTTTTTGGTTGTCAAATTCCTTTTCATTGTCAGTAATGATGCCCTTGGGCATCCAAACCAAAAAATAATATTCTTTCACAAACATTTGAAGACTTGAGAGGCCGTGATGGATGCTAAAAGCTCCACTTCTACCCACTTGGTGAAGTAATATATCGCTACAGTACAATACCTGATTTGTCTTGAGGCCATCGGAAGTGCTCTAATCAGATTTAACCCCCACATAGCGATTGGCCAAGGGTCCACTGCTAAGAAAGCACCAGAGGAGGGTAACCTCTATGTTCTTGAGCTGAGCTAACAGTTGTGGCGTTACTAGACTAATCCCTGGTGTCCTTTCTAATTGTAGGCCAAAAGTAGGCTAAGGAATTGGCGTCAATGTGTGCCCTACAGTCCCTCTAGTGGATTTCCTAGAAAATGTGTTGCCCCTCTTGTGAAGTTAAGCATCATTGCTAAGGCAAAGCGAACAATCATATGTATAGTTCATCTCCAACAATGAGTAATTATCCAGCTCGAATCCTAATATTACTATTTTCTTCAAGGGTTCCATTAAGTGCCCCTATCTTGAGGTAAAGTTTGATTGGCTTCCTTCAATTGTCTCCAGGAACCGTAGAGTGTATTAGTTAAAACAAGGGTTCTATGAGTTCTTTTGTCTCGACCTCCTCTTGTCCTTTTGAGAGGGCATATGTGCTAGCATTTTATATCCTTGAGATCTTCTGAACCTGCACGAGGTCAAACATCTTTGTTAGATTCTTTGCCGTGTTAAGGTACTTGCAAAGAATAGACTCTTTTGCTCCTGCCATTCCTATGATTTGGTTTACGATTAATTAAGAGTCACTGCATTTTATATGCATCATACGCCCAACCGACAAGCCATCCGTAGCTGGGCAAGGAAGGCTTCATATTCAGCTGCATTATTTGTTACAGGAAAAAAAAACTTAACCTTAAAGGCTGTTTCTAGGTTAAGTGGACCATTTAGTACGATGCTCACTCCTTAGTATTTGGGTCCTGAGGCCATGTCGACATACATTTTCTAAAGAGATTTTACTTCTTTCTCTTCTTCTTTGATTTTTTCTAACGGTTTTATTTCAGCCACAAAGCTTACTAAGGCTTGTGCTTTTAAAACCTTTCGAGGTTCGCAGTGGATATCATATTCCTCTAACTCAATGCACTATTTAGGGAGCATACCAAACTTATCTAGCTTTTTTAGGATATCTTGTAAGGGTAACTCTATCCTAACAATTATGTGGTGCATCTAAAAGTAGGGTCCTAGTTTTTTAGAAGCCATAAAGAGGGCTAGGACTGCTTTGTGAAATGTAAGATATCTAGGTTTGGCCCATTTGAGGGTCTGACTAACATAGTAAATTGGCCATTATTCCAATCCATGCTCCCTAACAAGCACCGCACTGATTGAATCTTCGGTAACAGTTAAGTAGAGCACTAAGGGCTCATTAGGCTTGGGCCATTTTAGGGTAGGGAGGTATCATAGGTGGTCTTTTATCTGTTGGAAGGCTTTATGACATTTGCCCATCCATTCGAAGATCGCCTCTTTCTTTAATATCTAAAAGAAAGGCTTACATTGATCGCAAAATCGCAAGACAAACCATCCAAGGGTAGTCAAACTCCCAAATAGCCTCTAAACATCCCTTTTTTCTCTAAGGATCAGACATCGTGACGATGGCCTCAATGTTATTTGGGTTTATGTTGATCCTTCTTTCAAAGACCATGTAACAAAGGAATTCACCTGTGCCAACACCAAAGGTGCATTTATTAGGATTGAGTTTTATGTTGAATGGTCGCATTCTTTGGAAGGTTTCCCAAAGGTCATCAAAGTACTACTCTATGTCCCTACTTTTAACAGTCATGTCATGTACATAGACCTTTATAATCTTTCCTATCTAGTCTGCAAAGATCATCAGCCTTTGATAGGTTTCCCCAACATTGTTTAGGCTAAACGGCATTCACTTGTAATAATAGACTGCTTCACCTGTTGTGAAAACCATATTCTTTTTATCTTCTTATTGCATTCGAATTCGATGGTAGCCACTGAAAGCATCCATAAAGGACAATATTTTGAATTCTAATGTGGCGTCGACTAATTAGACTATTGATGACAAAGGGTACAGATCTTTTGGGCAGGCATTGTGAAGGTTTGTGTAGTCAACACACATGCACTAGTTCCTATTCTCCTTTTTTACCAACACTATGTTGGTGGGCCATTCGGGGTATCATACTTCCTAAATAATTCCAGCCTTTAATAACCTTTCAACTTGTTCCTTAACGAAGTCTCACCTTTTGGGCGGCCCATGTTTTGCTTTTTCTGCTATATTGGTCAAGCGGAGGGGTCTACTTGTGATATATGAGCAATTATTTATAAGTCGATCCTAGGCATCTCATTCAAGGACCATGCAAACACATCTATATTTGCTCTTAGGAATTGAATAAATAACCATCTTGCATCATGTGGTAGGTCATTGCCAATCTTTATTATATTTTTTTGGGCCACTTCCATGGGCTCAGTGTCCCTAGGCAAGGTTGCACTAGCCTCATTTTCCATAGGTAACTTTTTTTCTCATTTTAGCCTCTACTGGTTTGAGGTCGTTTTCTTTATGCCTTCATAGGGTCACCACATAGGCCCATCGTACTGAGGATTAGTCAACAAATATAGTTGCATCCCTAACAGGGGTCGCAAAGAGCACAATGAGCCATATTGGATATGGAATTGCACCTAGGCTAGTCTATCGAGTATGGCATTATAAGGTGATGGGACATCCAGGATGAGAAATTTAGCGACGTAAGATTCGCAGACAAGTTCCCCTTTGTGGTATTTCCCAACGAACATGAGCAATACCATAACAGTCCCTATTATAGGGACCTTTTCCCTTCCTATCCCAAAGGTAGGACCAGTCATAAGGGATAAATAAGAGTTTCTGACTTTTATTTTTTCCAATAAGTCAGTGAAGATGACATTGGCATTTTCCCTAGTAACCAGGTAAACTCTTTCTACTTTAAAGCTGTTAATGCAGGCCCTGAATACGAGTGGATCCATATGAGGGATAAATATCTAGGATCTGTTAGCCCTCATTAGGTTCTTACTATGGTCAGCCACCTCCAACTGGGCAATTTCCTGCTCTTGTCACTTTTGAGCCACCAAGGGCTCTCATTTGATAATCATGTAAACTACCCCAGTTAGGGGTCTAGGATTCCTGTGGTCCCTTAGGGAACATGGCCTCTCAGGCCTTCATCCTCGATCACGATCCTCATCATCATCCATTTTATGAGGTTTATCTTCTTACTTCCGACAAGGGGATGGCTATCTAACTAGATATTCCTTCAGCTTTCTTGCCCGGATCATTTCTTTGAACAACTTTTTTAGCTACCAGCATTCTTTGATATCATTGCCCTTGTCCTTGTGATATCTACAGTATTTTTAGAGGTCATTTTTACCTCAATGAGGCATAGATGGAGGCCATCGAGGAGCCTTGTTCTTCTTCTCTAAGGCGTACAAGATATTTGGCCTTGTCTTCCTCAAAGGTAGGAGAACAAACTCTAGCCACGAGTCACCCCTCACCTTTTTCCCAGACCCACCTTCTTTAGCCTTCAGTCGGTCCTTTAGGTTTGTTGGTTAGTTAATCTTTTCGGCACGCATATACCACGTGGCTCGGTAGAAAAATTCCTCTATATCTTTTACAAGATTCTCATGGAGATCCTAAGCTAGCCTTGAGTCTCAGGCTAGCCCCTAAGGAATGGCTACCAAGTATAGCTCTAAGGACAAACCTTGTATCTATACAGCTTCTAGGTTAAACCTTCAGATGAAGTCTCTAAAGGGTTCATCATGACCCTGCCTAATTTTCTACAAATGGACCATCATTTGTGGAGTCGATTGACTCCCCAAGAAGTGTCATAAGAACACTTAGGAGAGAGGTCCTTAAATAAGGACAAATGGTGCCGTCGATTGGTCCCAAACCAAAAGGCAGTGGCTTCTATTAATGTAGAGCTAAAGGCATTGCACATAATTGTATTAGAGGCCCGCTCAAGCCTCATGGAGGTAACATACCTCTGCAGATGGTTAACTAGATTGATAAGGCCAACGAACAAGTTGATTTTAGACATGTGGAAGCCATCAGGAGTGGGGGCATTGATTATCTCATTTGCAAAAAGTTAGAGCCACAATTACTCAGCATTGGTTCCATGTCCAAGACTTTCCTTCTAGGGCTTAAAAGCCCATATGCGCTACTCCATCTAATCAAATCTCTACAGGATAGCACCGATGTCACTACCTCTAAGTCCCTCAGTATGGTCCAGGGATGACAACCATTCATGGACCTATATCCCTGTGGACTGGTCTCAAGTAGAAGCCAGCTGTGGCTCCTCAGGCTCTAGATGGTTTTTGGTGGCCTCCCCTAGAGCCCTATACAAAACTCTCCAGATTTCTTGTTGCAATGTCACCCTTAATTGCTCAAACAAGGTATGTTACAATGCCTAGAATTGGTTCTCATTTAGTGGCATAGGGCTTTCTCCCTTGTTGGGTCCCTCTACAACCCCACGAGGTCTTTCGGATCTATAGTTTAGGGCATTTCTTTGCCTATGGACCTAGCAAGGTGATAGCTCCCCTACTCATTCTCTGGCAGGTCTTGGTTCTTCAAGTGTGACCTTTGAGTATTCACCATGGTTCCCACAAATTGTGCCAAGTTGATCGTTAATGGGATTGTATAGACCTGGCCAAAAAGCCCGATGAATCAGGGATTGGTGACCTATGTATATAGACAACATTAAGGCCCCATGATGGTAAGGGATAAGCCCAAATCTAGGACCCAAAGCTAATAGAAGCTCTCGCTAAGGACCTAAATAGATTCTCAATGGAACTCCACCCTGGATGGAAACAGAATCCTTCAAATACAAGATTCTTATCCTAAAATGAATTCTTCGGAGCTCCCTCTAGCTATATAAACCTCTCCATTTGCCAATCCCATGGTATGACGCACTAGCTCTCTCCCTCTCTCTACTACTCTTTTCCTATCGGAAGTCTAACTTGACTATTGGAGGGTTTCCTCCAGAAACACATCCCAGGCCCTTATGTTGCCTTTGTACACCGTTCACCAATCCATGATTCATTAGGCTTCTGGGCCAAGCTTATACGATCCTATCAATTATCACTTTCCATGACAAAAAATCAATTCCAAAGGAATGCTCAACATGTGCAAATTGATAATGCATAGGAATTAACTATTGGACCAATCCTTTTTAAAAAAAAATTGGAATTCTTGTGCAAACTTTTTGCCTAAAAGCACCATAACAAAATGGTGTAGTTGAAAGGAAGCATAAACACTTCTTGAAGTTGCTAGGGCTTGATGTTTTCAAGCCAAACTTCCAATCAAATTTTGCGGAGAATGTATATTGACAGCTACATATGTTTTCAATCACATGTGCTCTTCAAAATTAGATGGGGAAAGCCTTTATGAGAAGCTCTTTTGTATAGTTCCTTTGCTTGACCACTTAAGATTTTTTGGGTGCCTATGTCATGTACATTCTAACACCAAAGATAAATTTGAGCCTTATTTCAAGCCATGCATATTTATTAGATATCTTCTATGGCAAAACGGGTACAAGGTATATGATCAGGAGTCACACAAAATACTTGTTACCAAGGATGTACAATCTTCAAAGAAACCTTTCTATGTTGTGTAAGCAATGAGTCAACCAAACTGTATCCATTTCCAAATGACTAAACTTCTGTGCATGATGAAATCTTCAATCCTGTGTGTGACACCCCTAATTTTATAAATCATAATTTTGAAAAATATTTTACATTATAAAAGAGCTAACAAGTAATTAATTAAAAATAATTTAAGAAATAAAAGGTAAAAAAAAATTAATTTATTTTTTCAATTAATAAAAGTATTAAATCAATTCCGAATAATGAAATGATAATCCTAAGAAAACCCAAAATATGTATAATGTCCCAATTTCAACAATCCATATTTTCTTAACAACAAAAATTAAAAATCCAATCCCAGCCAGTTGTTCAAGGGGCTACAGCGTACCCTCATTTAGTCTGCTCTACATCCTGAACCTTATGACATGGTTCAGCATACTCCACCTCCTCATAATACTCACCTAAAGACAAAAGTTTAAAATGAAAGGTGAGCACCACTTGCTCCTTAAAGGGGAAGTATCAAGCCCATCAGGTGGCTCCTAATATTTCCACAGCAAACATCAAATAGAAGAATAAAAACTAAATTATAATAATTCAATCAGGGAACAACTTCATTCAACATCAGAACTATAACACTAAAGTTCTACTTGCATGCTTGAACTATATGCATATGCATAATTTCTTTTATTGATTAAATCATATCACATTGATCAATTCCTTTACTCTAATACTTGAACGCTGTTGGACGGACTTAGGATAACGAGTGTGTACATCACTCACTGTTGGGATAACTTTTAGGTAGTGCCACTGAGGATGTGACCAAGTCATAGCCTCTCGGGATACCTACACCAATGTAGAGCCTTTCATGATACTAGCCATAATTATGGTCTCCAGCTGACTTTGGTCCGACAACACACAAATCATATTTCCAAACTCCATATTAATATTAGGTCATGACTAAGGATGGTCCGTCATCATCCTAACATGCTTATCGAGTTCAAATCCTTTATTTTAAACCCCTTTTCTAAATTTACAGCTTGTTAGGTCACGCAAATATAGCCTATCACCTACCTTGCATGCCTTATGTTTTATCTTTTTCCTCATGTCTTTACTTGGTACAGTTTCATGTATGTCAAATATCAATCATATGCAACAACCGATTGATGCATGATTGTAACTCATGTTATTTTAACCCTTTTAGTATAATGCAATAATTTTAGTGAATTCTGTTTCTTTGTTTTTTCCATGTTAGTCATTTAGCATTTACATACCTAGTCCTTTACTACCAGCTTATATTAGTTTATTACAGCGCTAGAATGCTACTAACGGTTTCTTTAAATCTTATCATGCTACTAGCGAGCTTGTTGGCCCTAAATATGATACTAGTGGTGTTTGCCTTATTGGCCCTAAACATGGTACTAGCAGGGTTTATTCAAGCAGTCCTAGCATACTTCTAACTTAATTCTAGTTATAAATAGTCCTAGCATGATACTAACACCAACATACGTCATATATCACATCATTACAACCATGCAACCAACCAAATAAGAATTACATCTTAATAAAATAAAAATAAAACAAAATAAAATTCTAGAAAAATTGATTAATTAATCCATCCATGTGGCCGACACTTTTAAAGGTTTTATTAAGTCCAATTATTTACTTAGAATTTATTAGTCGAACTGAATCTTATATTGAGCCTAAAAGGGCCCATGAGATCTAACCCCCTTTTCCCCTTTACCTAATATGAAATAACATGGTAAAATGGGGCAATTTTTTAGAAGAAGTCTTAAAAAATATTAGGAAGGTACAAAATTAGAAAATATGCTAAGATATGGAAATTTCCTAAATCGTACTTGGAAGGTTCACATTCTTGATATCTAGGCCAAAATTTTACCTGGTGGGTAGAAAAGGTTTCGAGGCATCTCTGGTGGCCTTGTGCTTACTTGGAATCACATCGATAGCTTTTCTTGATGATGATCCTAATTTTTTTTTCAAAAACACCACAGCGGGTGTGCATTTTCATTCCATCAAAAAACCCCAATGACACTTACAAAATAAAAAGGTTAGGGGCCTATGAGGGAAATGGCAAAGCCTGGCCTAAAAGAAAATAGAATCAAAGAGCCTATACCTGTGCTTCACAGCATAATCAGGTAGTACAAATCTAGAATATAGTATCCAAAGAGTGACAAAATCTAATAAAGATTTCAGACTCAATAATCCTCATCAGGTCCGTAAGAGTTCGACACTTATGCTGGTAAATTCTCCTATTACATTACTAGATAACATAAACCAAAGAAGCTAGAAAAGCTCTACGACAAGTAGACTTAACTGATTTACTTTTCACCATATGAGCAAACCGTTCACAAAACCTACTCCACTACCTTGGAGCATCCCACAATCTCAGTTTGCACATAGTTTGATGTCAAAGAGAAAGAGAAAAAGAACATTAAAAAAAGAGATAATTCCTGGACTCATCAACTCGAAGACAAAAAGAACATCAAGAGGATCTCAAGTCCATATAATTATTTAATCTATCTAAAATAGGCAACCTATCTATCATAGCCCGCCAGCAAACAAATGAAAATTTATGAATAGAGTTCCAAAGCCCTAATTTACTCAATCAAAATTTTCTACCACATGCAAATAAGCAAGTTTCATAACAAATTTACCACTTTTAACACAACCCTAAACTTGATCATGCACACAAGTAATGAAATGATCTCTAACCTTTAAAATATGTTTCCAATGGATAGAGACATCACCTAAAACTACGATCTCCTAGATATTTGAGCCACGCACATAATACACATGGATCCATTGGACCCAAAGACATTCCTTATCAGTCATCAGTCTCTAAAGTTTTTTACCATTTAAAGCAATATTCTAGCATATCAAACTAAAAATACCTAACCCACCTTGCTTTTTTGGAACACATACCTTTATCCATGCAACAGGGAATTTCCTGGTAGAAGGCAAATCAGTCCAAAGAAAAGCTCTATAACATTTCTCCAAATACTGGAGCACCCCCTTAGGAATAAAAAAAATAGCAGACCAATAAGCTTGGATACTAAAAATGATAGCTTTTATAAGCTGTAAATGTCTTGCATAAGAAAGAAGCTTCGTAGACCAACCATGAAGATTTTGAAGGATTTTCTCCACCAAAAGTTTATAATGCTGAATTTGGAGCCCTTGATTAACTAAAGGGACTCCAAGATATCAAATAGGATGAGTGCCCTTCAGCATATTTAGAATAGAAAGAATTTCAGACTCAACTTCCGAAGAGATACCCCAAAAAAGACATGACTTTTATAAAAGTTAATCTGCAGCCCTGAAGTCTAGGAGAAAACTTGCAAGCAATAAGAAAGATTTCTAGCAGAAGTAAGATCGCCTTTAGCAAAAATCATAATGTCATCAGTAAAGAACACATGAGACAACTTAAGTCGCTTACATTTAGAATGATAACAAATATAACATTCATCAAAGGCTTTAGAGAGATAAACCATAGCACTAACAAACAAAAGAGAAGAGAGGGGGTCCACCTGCCTAATTCCCCTCTTGCCTTGAAAAAACCACATAAAGACCCATTCAAAACAATTAAATAATAAGGAGAACAGACACACATCATCACCCATTTAACCCAACGAGTAGGGAAATTCAAACTTAATAAAAGATTTTCCAAGAAATTCTAATCCAAAAGATCATAGGCTTTCTTTAGGTCAATCTTAATACACATTCTAAGCTTAATGTTTTTCCGATTATAACCCTTGATTATCTCTTGACAAACCATAACATTATTAACTATGAGACTACCTTTAATAAAAGCAGTTTGACTCTTATTTATAAGAGAATGAAGGATCCCTTGAATTCTATTAGCCAAAATTTTGGAAATAAACTTATAAAGAACATTGCAGCAAGAAATTGGCCTATAATCAGAGGCTGCAGAGGCATGAGTATGCTTGGGAATAAGATGAATAGCCGTTGCAGATGAAGCACCGGGTAAATTTCCATTATTAAAAAATCTAAGAATGGCAGAGGAGACATCCTTACCAATGATCCTAAAATTACAACAACTAACACAATGAGTTATATACTCATTTTATGGTTGTAAAAACTAAATTTGGAATGAAAAAAATTGAACTTAATTACCGATGTGATTTCAGGATCTCTGGCATTCCGGGAGTGCAAAGAAATGCTAGGCCTTTAAGTGAGGAGTTCCTAGGCTTTTGTAATGACTTGGACAGCAAAGAGAAAACACTTGACAAGGGCTATAAGGTTTGAAATCTACAGCCAAACGAATTCCAACAAGACTATAGTGGCTCACCAAGGATCGAGAGCAAGTAGAGGAACGATTGTATCGACGACGAGTGCATAAGGCTAAAGTTTTTGAATAAGGATAAACCTACCAGTGAAGTATAACATAATTTAATGAATTTAGGTGCCAGAAAAAGAAATAACCGAGTGACATAGAAGTATTTACCCTCACACAACTGGATTCGAAATCACCAATGCACATAGGACAACTTTCAGTGTCTGGATCAAGTTCCCCTTCAACTTAATGAACCTAGGCAAGAATAGGGAATTGAATAACAATCAGAATCCACTCTAGTGTGCAAGAATAATGGAGGAATTATGAGCCTTTCTAAATTGAATAAATGGATACAAGAGAAAAATATGGCCAAGCTAGAAGAAGGTGATAGGAACAAGGTAGGAAATGGAGAACATGGGTGCCTTTTTTTTTTATGCTAAGCAATAGTGAACTGTTGGAGAAGAAAAGAAGAAGAAAAGGCTACCAGTTTTCTAGGTTTAATTTAGAAGCCAACTGGACTTTTAGCCAAGGTAGAGATATGGGAAAAGAATAAGAAAAATGAAAGAAAGAGTTGGAATTATATTAGTTAATGTTGATTATGATTTGAAAGTAAATATAGATAAATAGCAAATAGAAATTAAATTTAAAATTATAATATTTTAGGGCAGCATGTGGCTATAAAGCTTGCTGAAATAGAAATTATCTTATGCAATAAAAGTACGAACCCAATATAAACTGTGCACTCACGTAGGCTAAATTTTAGGAAACATAGGCAAACAAATTTAGAATCGAGTAAGACAAAGTTCTTTTGACTCATTTTCATGAGAAAAATCCAACGGTGCTATCAGATTTTCAATTCAATACTTAGTTAGAAAAGGATAAAAATGACCTTAATCTAAAGAAGGTGACTTTAATCTTCCAGCTTGGAATTTAACTTAATGACCATCAAAGGAATTATCTAAGGATCAAGTTTCTTGGTTTTAAATTGATTTCCTCAATTGAGAGACAAAATTACAAAAATACCCTTGATGATAAAATGGTAATTTTTTGTCTTTAGGGTAATTTGATAATTTTCTTGTTCTTAGTTTCTAGGATTATTACATGTTGAATTTGACCATTCAAAAAGAAGCTGATCAAGAAAGCAATCTAGATTCTGATTCCCCAACCAATGAACCAAATGTTGTTCCCAAACTTAGACTTGAAAGAGCTCATTGCTTACCCACTTATTTGCAAGATTAGGTTCATGAACTACCTCAAGTAGATACGACATCCTCACCTACTACAAATTGCATCTTCTCAAGTAAAACCTTATTCTTAGGTGCACTATTTTTTACTTTTCTTACTTTAACACTCAACATATAGCTTTACTTGCAACCATCACAACTAATGACAAGCTAGTAAACTATCTTGAAGCATGTGAAAATCCTTAAATAGTGTAAAGCTATGAGAAATGAAATCAAAGCACTTGAGAAAAACAAAACAAGGACTTTAGTCAAATTACCACATGGCAGAAAAGCAATTGGATCAAAATGGGTATACCAAATTAAATATAAAGCCCATGGGACTATTGAGTGATATAAGGCTTAGTTAGTAGCAAAAAGGTTTAATCAAATTGAAAGTATTGACTATATTAAAAAATTTGTAGCTATTGTTAAATTAACAACTATGAGATGTCTAGTGTGAGTACATACAACTAAGGGATGGCAATTACATCAATTAGATGTCAACAAGGCATTTTTTCAAGGGGAGTTAAATGAAGAAATCTAAATGAAGCCACCCCTTGGAATTGTTAAAGAAGGTGATGATAGAGTTTTCAGATTGCATAAATCTCTTTATGTTTAAAGCAAAACCCTCGACAATGGTTTGACAAGTTTTCTAAATCCTTTTTGCAGATCTTTTTATCAAAGGCAACAAAATAAATTTTGTTGTTGTCTTAGTTTAAATGGATGACATCATCATTGTTGGACATGATATAGAACAAATTTACAATTTGAAGAATCAGCTAAACAAACTATTCCGCACAAAGGGCCTTGGAGCACTTAAATGTTTTCTTGGACTAGAAGCTGCTTAATCCTCAAGTGGCATATTCTTGTCACAATAAAAATACATCTTGGACATACTCAAGGAAACTAGTATGAAAGGCTATAACCGGCCCTATTTCCCATTTGGCAGCAGCTACAGCTTGGCAAAATGAATGAAAAACCTCTTACAAATCAAGGAGGATATCGCCAGCTAGTTGAAAACTCATTTTTCTTACAATAAATAGGTTGGACATTACCTATGCAATGAATATTTTAAGTTAGTTCATGCAGGAACCTTGTCATATCCATTTGCATGCTATAATGGATTTGCTATGATACCTGAAACACACACCAGGCTAAGGCCTACTGATTTCTTCAAAGAACAACATCAAGTAGCAGGCATTTTGTGATGGGGACTGAGCTGGCTGCTTGACCTCATGATGCTTCACCACTAGTTTCATCATTAAACTTGAGACTCCCCCATTTCTTGGAAGTCCAAGAAGCAATAGACTGTTGCATGTTCTTTGGCTGAGGTAGAATGTAGTGCTATGGTCACCATAACTAGTGAAGTAATATAGCTTAAAATTCTACTCAATGACTTAAAAGTTGAGCTAAAACAATCGATACAACTCTATTGTGGTAATCAAGCAAAAATCCACTATCTCATGAAAGAACAAAACACATTGAAATTGATTGCCACTTTGTTTAAGAGAAGATTCAATCACAAGACATTTTTTCATTCCGAGTTTTTAGCAAAGAACAGCTAGTAGATCTTCTCACTAAAGCACTTGATCAAGATTAGTCTTTTTCTCTTGCATGCATGTTGAGCATATTCAATCCATATACTCCAACTTGATGGGGACTATTAAGGACACGTATAGGTATTTTAACATGTGTATATCTCTTGTTATTAGTTATCTTGTTAGTTATGTAATTACGGAATGTATCTTGTTAGCTAAGTCTTACTTGGTTAGAGTCATTGTGTTATCAAACCACTTGTATTTGCTTGTATATATAAGCCTTGCCATAATGTGAAAGAGAATATAGCTTCTCTGCAAACTTCTTACTCTTTCATTGTATACAGTAAGTGAGCTCAGTAAGTGATGGATATGAATCATACACGAAACAGATAAAATAGAATTAGGCCTCAGCTCGCACAGAATCAGAAGTACAGCCTACACCATCATGTAACTAGGTTAGCTCTGATACCATTTGTAATGACCTAAGCCCGAAATTGGCCCATGGGACACCCACCCACACAATATGTGCTTTCCTTTGTGAAATGATAGCCCATGTGGTATGGATGAGTTCCATGGGCTAGTTCTAAACTTGGATCGTCTCATCTCAGACAGTTTTTCAACCTGTTGGCTAAATCGGTCAATGATAGGATTAAAAAAGCTCATCTCTTACTACTATGCCATTTTACTAAAGCAAACCAAGCTAGGTTGTGGTCCTACAACCTACACCTTTTAGTTTGTGTGATGCACAATTACTGCATAAAAGCTGCAATACTTTTGTGGAAAAAGAATGAAACGGCTCTGATATCTCAAGAAGTGGCAACCTTGTCTTGTAAGAGAAACCAAGATTTTAAATCTCGTACCTGATATGATACCATTTTTTCAATGGTGTGATATGATCTCGGATATAAGTATTGTATCAGTAATGTGTTTCGGATATACTGGTTTATAATAAATTTTATACATATATAAAAATCATGTACATATAACTATGACGTATCAACATATATGATATACCAATATATTGAAAGTTATAAGATTCAAGTTAAAAGATCTTAAATAGCACATAGAACATACCGATACATTAAGATGTCTTAACTTCCACTTTGATGCCCCGAGGCATCTTCGTTTGTTGTCATGTTGACAGGTGGGGAGACTTCCTGAGGAGGCGAGCGCCTGAAGCTCTGGTTTCCCAGCTGAGTGTGCCTGAAAAGCTCAAAGAAGAGGTTAGGAGGTCCACGGTTTGCTTTTCCGGGGAGGACCTTCCGACGCCCAAGTCAGTTGTCTGAGTGAAAGTGGAGGAAGAACACTAAGGGATCAAGTGTCTTGCCTGTTTTGTGTTTTCTCAGAGGGAGGAAAATGCCCATCCTTTGCCCAGTCCCATTTCCTAGTATTTATAGGAGTAGCTAGTCCGTTCAGATCATGACACGTGTTCGGTCGGATTTGATATGTACTTTTGGACCTAGGGGACAGGCAGCCATTTGCAGCCTCCTTTAGCCCTGGACCCGGACAGGTTGTGTCAGGACTGAGGCGGCTGCGGCGTGTCAGTTCGCCGTTCTGATGTGACGTGTAGGGCTTGTGGGCGACATGTCAGAGGCTCCTTAAATGCTTATATCGTACTCCCGAGGTCCCCTGGGCGAGGTCGCCCTTTGGTGCGTGCACCCTCTTCGGATTCCATCCGTCTTTTGGTGCGAGCACCTCCTTCGGGATCTATCCCATAGTTCTGGGTGTTCCTTTGATGAACACCTTCTTCGGGATTTATACCCATAGTCCGGTGATTCCCTTGTTCAGGTGTTTCTTGTTCGGGGAAGATCCTCTTCGGGGCTTCTGCCTTCGGGGAGATTCTTCCTTGCTTCAGAGAGATGGCTTTCTTACCCGAAGACGGTCAGTTTGGCCCCTCGATGGAGACGGTGTTATCCTCGGAATTCCTGACGAGCTAACCGAAGTCTCGAGCTCATAGTGTTTGACTTCGCACCTTCCGAGGTCAGTAAAAAGATCCTCTCTTGGGTGACGTCAGACTCCTCGGCCAATATTCTGGCAGGGAGTTACTACCGAGGAGGCAATAGCCTTTGGCTATCACAGGCCCCCCTCCGAAAAGCCGAAGTGAGAAACTTCGGTTCATCGGTTTTCGGGTCCTGTGGTTGTGATATCTGCGCCGAAGACGCCTTCTTCTGCCTGAAGCGATGGGCAGCCCTTTTTGCGTCCTCGAGGCGCGAGAAGATAGGCTGTCCCTGTGCCGAAGATACACCTTCTGCCCGAAGTCACAGGCTGTCTCTTGGTGTCCTCGTGGCGAGGGAAAATAGGATAACCTTGTACCGAAGATAGACCTTTTGCCCGAAGTCACAGACTGTCTTTTGGTGTCTTCGAGGTAACCTACTTTTTTGCCTTTATAGGTCTGCTCATGCGTTGCATCCTGTGTCCAGCAGAGTCAGTCTAGGGCGGCGCCTCTAGACCAAATGGTGTCAGAGGGCGTGCTCGACGTGATGGACGACACGTGGCACGTTTGCTGCGCGATGACCGACACATGGCACACTATTATTGGGTGGGAATGCACTGAGTACGGCAGGCGCGACTTTTCAGGCGCATTTAGCAGTTATGGCGACGCTTCGCCTTCCGAGGGGTACTAATGACGACGGTTCACCTGGCCTTCTCGGCCTATATATACCAGCCCTGTCATAACCCTCTTTTTGCTTCTGCTTTTGCTTTCTTCTGCCTTCTAATTCTCTCCCGATTTTCCGCGGCGGTTCTCCTTTTTCAGGCGTTTTTCCGCCCACTTTTCACGACGGCTTCCAGAAATCCAGATTTCGGCAAGACCTTTGGTGGGTTTTAGTCCTTTTGCTTTTTTCAAAGCTTCTTCTTTGTTTTTCCCGAACTCGTTTTCGTTGTTTTTCCCGAACTCATTTTCGTTGTTTTTCCCGAACTCATTTTCATCATGCCTGTTCCCGAGAGTTGGCAACCTCTTCTTTCTCACCCTTGCTGCACTACTCCGGCAAAACTAGCGAAGTGGAAGAAAAAGTTTTTCTTACCCTCTTACTCTGTGACGAGGTTGCCCCGTCCTGACCAATTTCCTTTTTCCAACCGAAGTGATGAAATCACCGTTTTCCGAGCCCAACTGAAGGCCGGACTTCGGTATCCCCCCCCGGAGATGGTTAGCGCGTTCTGCAACTTCCATGGCATTGCCGTTAACCAACTCCCACCGAACTCGTACTGCTATTTCAACGCCTTCCTCTGTATGTGCGGCGTTTTCAAAATAAAACCTCACTTTGTAGTTTTTCTTCAGTACTACAAGCTCTTCGTGGTCCCGAAGGGTGGCTTCTACTTTATGCTACCTCGGGGATCCGGGAGCAAAAAGTATACGTTCACCTTCGCCACCAAAGACAGCTGGCGAGGGTGGCAACAAAAATTCTTTTTCCTGAAGAAGTCGGAGACTTGGTCGCACGTCCCGACCAAGTGGGCTCAGGGGAGGCTCAAGATGGATGTTGTTGACCCGAAGATACTGCTAGACGCCGACGTAGCACCTATCTTTGAGGACTTCGACAGGCGCATCCGGGCTGTCTCTGACTGGGCTGCCGAGGTCTCTCCTCGTGCCCTTTACCCCTTTCCGATCAACTGGAGGCTCATGACCGAAGAGGTCCTTCGGGAACTCAAGGTGGTAAAGGAGCATGAGACAGACCTCAACATGCCGAAACCGGCTTCTTCGGGGAAGGACTCCTGGCTCGTGAAACTCCTTCGGGGGAATGAGACTTATGAGTCTTTTTATGAGAGTAAGTTACCTTCTCATTTTTCCCTTCATAACTTCATCTTGGACTTACACTGATCTTCATTTTCTTTTTTCAGAGATGGGCGACGACGCGGCTGCCTTCAACAAGGCTCTTTTTACCGGGCAGGCTGAGAGGGGCGAACAGACAAAGAAGGCCGCCTCTCGGAGGCGGAAGCAGACTTCGGCCGGCCCTCCTTCCAAATGGGCAAAGAAAGCTGCTCCTTCCTCTCTTCCGCAAATTCCGGAGGAGGTAGGCGAGGAGCCCGAAGACCCTGCTGCCCCTTTGCCCGAGCTTCCTTCTGTCGACGCCCCTTCTTCCGACGTCCTTCCTCAAAGCCCCACGCCTTTGCATGCTCTTCTGGAGGGCGATGGGGAGGAGACCCCTTCTGCCGAGGAACGGCGCCAAATAAAAGGCAAGGGGATCTCTACTGAGGCGACGTCGATTCTTGACGACGACGTTACCGAGGTGCCAGCAGGTTTGTACTTTGTCGAAGAACCTTTTTTTTTCTTTTGTAAATCCTTAAGGGTTTTCTGGCCTTAACCAATTTTTCTGCCTTGTTGTGCAGCGGAGGTGGCCGCTCCTGACTGGGTTGGCGAACACGCCCGCAAGAGGGCCCTTCGGGATGCCAAAGTCCCAGCAGGGAAAGTTCCGAAGGAGCCCTTCTGGACGTTCACGGAGGACATGAATATGTACTCCGAGGACTGTCCCGAGATGGCCAGGCAGGTGTGCAAAGGGGTGCTTACTGAGGCCTCTTACAAGGCCCTTACGGCGGCTTACCCAGGCGACAACTCTTTGGCCGCCAAACTCACTGAACATGCCGCCCAGGTACGCTTCACTGTTTCCTCAGTGTCAATTTCGCCTTTGCTTTTTACTTAGCATCATTTTCCCTTTGTTTGCTTTTTTTGCAGCTGATGGGGTATGCCGGGTTGCTCCGTGTTCGGGTGGCACGAGAGTCAGAAAGGAGGGCGTCACTCTAGGACCTTTACACCAAGACGAAGGCCCAGTGTTCGGTGTTGGCTGCCGACAATGCTCAGCTGAAGCAGTCTTCAGAGAAGGAAATTGCTGAACTTCGGGAGGGGTTCATAAAAGAGAAAGAGGAACTTGAGAAAGGCACCTCCCAGAAACTTTCCGACATCGGCTCTCGGATGGCGGAGCTAACTTCGATCGTAGAAACGATTCAAAAGGATAAGTCAGAAAGTGACGCAATCCTTGCGAAGACGCTCGAGGAAAAGGCCCAGCTCGAAGCCGAGGTCGCATCTCTGAAGAAGCCTTCAGAAGAGAAGAAGAAGATGAAGGCATTGAAGAGAAAGTTCAAGGATTTGGAGAAGGATTACGCGGATTTGGCGGTCAAGAAGCGGGAGTCCGATGATATGACGAAGTTGGGCTTTCAAGACGGCTTCTGTCTTGCTCGGCACCAAATTCTGCAGAAGTTCCCAGATTTTGACCTCTCCTTCCTGGAAGGCATGAACATCCCCAAGGAGCCTCGGTGGACTTGGTCCAAGATCGAGCACTTGAAACTGCCTCCTTCTCTCCCGGCGCCGAAGGCTGCTGACAAAAGCACAGAGGCTGGCAGTTTTCAAGACGCCGAGGTTCCTTAGTACTAGGGCCTTTTGCCTTCATTTTCTTCTTCTTTTTTGTAGTCTTTCAGCAACTTTCTTCTCTGTAAGCACTCTTTGGCTCAATAGATAAAAATTTGGCTAAGTATTTTTTGCCAGATTCCTTTGTTTCCTTCTGTCCCGAACATAATTCGCTCAAGAGACTTCGGAAAACCATACTTTTGCTTTCCTTTGTCCCGAACATATTCGCTCAAGAGACTTCGGAAAACCATACTCTTGCTTTCCTTTGTCCCGAACATATTCGCTCAAGATACTTCGGAAAACCAAACTCTTGCTTTCCTTTGTCCCGAACATATTCGCTCAAGAGGCTTCGGAAAAACTTACTTTTGTTTTCGTCGGCGATTGCTTTCGTGAGACTCTTGTTTTGTACTTCTTCAGAACTTTTTACTTAGACAAATTTTTGCAACTTGTGCAATACAACTTTCCCACCGAACTTTTTCGGCATAGAATTTTTTCAAGGCCTCTAAGTGCCAAGTATTTTTTAATTCTATGCCTTCGGCATCATCGAGCTTATAAACTCCTTTTCGTACTTCGGCAAGTACCAGGTAGGGTCCTTCCCAATTTGCGCGAAGTACCCCGTGGGACGGCTTTCGGGGTGCAAATTCAGCCTTTCGGAGAACGAGGTCTCCCTTCTTTATTCCTTTTGGCCTGGCGCGTAGGTTTATGGCTGCTGCCACTCTTTGCTGGAAAGCTTTTCTTCTCAACTCGGCTACTTCTCTGTGTTCACTGACGAGGTCGAGCTTGGTTCTCAGACCGAGGTCATTTCCTTTTTCATCGAACACTTGGACTCGTATTGACGGTTGTACTACTTCGACAGGGATGATGGCCTCTGTACCGAAGACCAGTGAAAAAGGCGTTTCCCCTGTGGCTCTTCGGGGTGTTGTTCGGTAGCTCCATAACACGCTTTGGAGTTCTCCTGGCCATTTCCCTTTTGCTTCCCCCAGTCTCTTTTTCAGACCATCTTTTATGGTCCTGTTAGATACTTCCACCTGCCCATTACTTTGGGGGTGAGCTACTGGGGCGAAGTGCATTTTTGTCCCGAGGTCGCTAATGAACTCTTGGAATCCTTTGTCTATGAACTGGGATCCATTGTCCGCTACGAGTACCCTCGGTATGCCAAATCTGCATACGATGTTTTTCCATACGAACTTCTGCACTTCTTTTGCCGAGATAGTTGTCAGAGGTTCTGCCTCGACCCACTTAGAGAAATAGTCTACTGCTACTACGCAGAACTTTACGCCTCCAGGCGCTGTTGGGAGTGGCCCAATGAGATCTATGTCCCAAACTGCGAAGGGCCAAGGATAGTCTGCCGCAGTCACGAATTCCGAGGGTGTTCTTTGGATGTTCGCATGTCTCTGGCAACTACCACATTTCCGGACGAACTGCTTGGCGTCCTTTCTCAGGGTAGGCCAGAAGTATCCTTGGCGAAGTATCACTGCTACTAGGGCGTCGGTTCCGATGTGCGAACCACAGGCACCTTCGTGAACTTCTTCGAGGATCATTTCAGTATCCTTGGCGAAGTATCACTGCTGCCAGGGCGTCGGTTCCGATGTGCGAACCACAGGCACCTTCTTGAACTTCTTCGAGGATCATTTCAGTATCCTCTTCACTAACACACCTCTGTAGTGGATTTGCATATCCTTGCTGATATAGTTCTTCTCCAATTAAGAAGAAACGTCCGAAGCGCCTTCGCACTTTTGCGGCTTCACTGGGGTCTTCGGGGAGTGTGTTGGTTGCGAGATACGTTTTGATTGGTTCTTTCCATCCTTTCCCCGAGGTCGCTATGCTTAACACCGCGACGCTGGGGTGGCTTAGCACTTCGGTGCAAGTTTTGGACTTCGCCAAACAGTCTGCCTCAGCATTTTCTCGTCGGGTTACGTTCTCGATTTTCACGACGTCAAATTCCCGAATAAGCTTTGTTACCAACTCATGGTATTTCGCCAAGGTCGGGTCTTTCACGCCATAGTCCCCTGCCATTTGCCGGACCACCAGCTGGGAATCATTATGGGCTTTCAAGTTTCTCACGCCAATTTTTCTGGCCAAGGCGTAATCCTGCTATGAGGGCCTCATACTCGGCCATGTTGTTGGTGGCGTTGAAACTGAACTTGATGGCCTTCATTACTTCTAGGCCTTCGGGGCCTCTGATAATCACTCCAGCTCCCTGGTGTTCGGATCCTGAGGCCCCGTCAACATATAACGTCCATTCTGGCTCGTCTTCGCCCGAAAACGAATGTCCCTCCTCGGTGTTTGGTACTTCGGCGATGAAGTCTGCCAAAGCTTGAGCTTTTATAGCTTTCTGGGGTTCATACGTGATGTCGTGTTCGCCAAGCTCTATACACCACTTGGAAAGCCTTCCCGAATGATCCACTTTCCTCATAACATCCCGTAGAGGCAGGGTACTTCGGACGATAATGGGGTGAGCCTGAAAGTATGGCCGTAGCCTCCTTCCTGCAACTACCAAGGCATATATAGCTTTTTGAAGCAAAGGGTACCTGACTTCGGCGCCATGCAGGGACTTGCTGACATAGTAGACCGGCCATTGCTTTGGCCCTTCTTCTTTCACGAGGACCGAGCTCACAGCTTTTTTCGTGACGGCGAGGTATAATACGAGGGGCTCTCCCTCCCGAGGTTGCCGCAGGGTCGGCAGGCTGGCCAAGTAGACTTTGAGTTCTTCCCAGGCTTTTTGGCAATCTTCATCCCAAGGATGACCATTCCTTCCGAGGTCGCCTTCCATCTTTGCTGCCTTTGTGAGGACTTTGAAGAAGGGTCGACACCTATCTCCGTACCTGGAAATAAACCTGCTCAGAGAGGTTATTCTTCCGGTGAGTCTTTGCACGTCTTTGACTGTGGCAGGAGTTCGGAATTCAAGCAGAGCCTTAATCTTCTCGGGGTTAGCATCGATGCCTCTTTCGGATACCATGTACCCAAGGAACTTTCCCGAGGTCACGTCGAAGATGCATTTCTCAGGATTAAGGCGGATCCTGAAGGCTCTGAGTTTTTGGAAGGTTTCCTCTAAATCTGCAACGTGGTAGCCAGGCAGTTTGCTTTTGACTATCATATCATCAACATACACCTCCATGTTCCTCCCCATTTGGTCTTTGAAGACCTTGTTCATCAGCCTCTGGTAGGTGGCTCCTGCATTTTTGAGTCCGAAGGGCATCCTGATATAGCAATATGTTCCTCCCTCGGTGATGAAGGCAGTCTTCTCTTCATCTTCGGGGTCCATCCTTATCTGATGATACCCACTGAAAGCGTCCAGGAAACTTAGGAGCCCGTACTCGGCAGTTGAGTCTACCAGTTGGTCTATTGGCGGAAGAGGATATGAATCTTTCGGGCAAGCATCATTCAAATTTTTGAAGTCGATGCACATCCACAGCTTACTACTTCCTTCTTTTGTGGCAATTACTACGTTGCTTAGCCATTCGGGGTAGTTTACCTCCCGGATAACGCTAGCGTCTATCAGACGCTGGACTTCGATTTTGACGAAGTCACTTTTGTGAGCTGAGATGCTCTGTTTCTTTTGCCGGACAGGTTTTATTTCCGTTGCTTAGCCATTCGGGGTAGTTTACCTCCCGGATAACGCTAGCGTCTATCAGACGCTGGACTTCTGTCTTGACGAAGTCACTTTTGTGAGCTGAGATGCTCCGTTTCTTTTGCCGGACAGGTTTTATTTCCGTACTCACTTTGAGGCTATGCTGGATTACGCGAGGGTTTACCCCTGGCATGTCCTTCGGCGAGTAGGCGAACAGATCTTTATTTGCAAGCAGAAAAGATACAAGTTTTTCCTTGTCTCCTTCGGCCATGCTTTTCCCTATTCGGGTACTATGGCCTGGGACAAGCTCTACTTCTTCTGTTTCCGCTTTTGTGGGATCTTCTGCCTCGCCCCTTTCCAACTCTTTTGCTTCTACAGCATGTGCTAGGTTGCTTGCTGGAGCCTTTCGTGCTCTGACGAACACCTTTCTCACCTCGCTTTGATTAATGAAGATCTTTGCGTCTCCTTCTTTGGTGGCGAAGGTGACGGTCAAGTACTTTACATCAGGGTGAATGTGCAAATTTCCCTGTGTCTGTCTGCCGAGGATGGCGTTGTATGACGAAGGAACGTCCATGACTATGAACCTTGCCATGGTAGAGGCGAACAACTCAGCAGTTCCTTTCTCCGAAGTTCCTTTCATCATCAAGGGGAGGTCGATCCACCCGAGGACAGGTAGCTCAGATGGTCCTACGCCGAACGTGGGTGAAGTAACAGTCTTGAGGTCACTCCTGGATACGCTCAAGCTTGGCAGCAAATGTGAGAACAAGACGTCTGCGTTTGACCCATCGTCCAGCAGTACCCTCTTGACGTCCCAGTTTCCTATCCTTGCCATTATTAGCAATGGATCGTCATGAGGGAATACGATGGTGGAGCCATCCTCGCGGGCCAATTTTTTCGTCGGGCTCTGATATTCCATCACCGCTATCTCTCTGGCCCTTCTTTTCCTTTCCGAGGATGGAAGCCCGGTTGTGATCGTCTGTATTACTCCTGCCGAAGGTGGAGGACGCCTTCTCGGACTTCGGTTCCTTCGCCTGTCTGAATCGTAATCCTCGTCATCGGGCTTTCCTTCTTCCTCTTTTTTCCCTTTCGGGGAAGGTATTCTCAAATAACGCCGAAGCTGGCCCTGCTTTATCAGTGATTCAATGTACTTTTTCAACTGAAAGCAGTCTTCGGTGTCATGACCGTGATCACGGTGGAACTGACAGAACTTCTTCATGTTCCTTCTGTTGTCAGCAGTCATGCCCCTCGGTCGTTGGATTTGAGCCCCCTGTTTTTCCAACGCCATGAGGACGTTAGCCCTCGTGGTGCTCAGAGGTGTAAAGTTTTGGGGCTTCCTTCCTCCTACTCGCATTCTCCGAGGTCGGCCTAACTGTTCCGTTGGACACCGGGCTTGCTGGCTGGACCCTTCGCCACGAGCGTGAATATGGTCAGCCTTCGGTCCGGTCATTCTCAGCTCTTCGGCTGTCATATGTTGTTCAGCCCTTCGGTAGAATTCTCCCAGCGTGTCCGGGGGATCTTTGGAGAATTCATAAAACAAGTGCGAATCCCTCCGGAGGCCCCTCGTCATGGCGAGGATGCGGATTTCGGGACGAAAGTCCGGAACACTGAGGGCCTCTCTGTTGAACCTCTCGACATAGTCACGGATGGTCTCCCCGTTTCTTTGTGCTATGTCAAACATCTGGACGGGCATCTTCGCCGTCGGCTTGCTCCCAATGAACTGTTGGGTGAACGCTGTGGACAGCTCCTGGAACCCCCTGATGTTTCCGGGAGGCAGGGAATTGTACCAGGCAGTTGCTGGTCCTGCGAGGGTGACTTCAAAGCACTTGCAGAGTGTAGCATCATCAGCCCCGTGTAGCACCATGCTGCGTTTGTACTTTGTTAGGTGGGCCTGGGGATCAGTCCGACCCTCATAGGTCTCTAGCCGAGGTAGCCTGAAGTCACTTGGCATGGCCGCCTCGACCACTGTTCGGGCGAAAGGAGTTTCATCTCCAGAGACGGTTTCAGTTAGCCTGGCCCAAACAGGCTTGCGTGCCACCTGCTGTTCCACTCTCTCCAGTCTTGCCAAGACTTTCTCCAGGAGGAGCGTGGCACTGGGCTCCTCTTCCTGGTGCTTGGAGGTTCTTGGGTAAAAGGACTGTTGCCGTCTCTTCGGGGAGCGACTTCGGTACCGAGGTGAGGGGGACCTTGCCTCTGGCGACAAACTTCTTCTGGACGGGACTTCGGGTCGTTCAGACCTCGCTCTTTCCGCCAGCCGTGCTCCGAGGGGCAAGTTATCTGTCGAGGACTCTTCCCGTGGCTCCCCACTTCCCGAGCTATGATGGGTTGCCCTTGGGCTTTTCTCCCGAGGTCGTGCTGGCGAAGTGGGTTTTTGCGCCTGGGCTGGTTGCGGCCACCTTCGGTCTATCTGTTGTGTCATTTCAGCCACAACAGACCTCTGAAAGTCTCGTAAAAAACCCATGGTGATGACAAGAGGGCGTTCCTCTTCAGGCAAGGAAGTCTCTGGGGGACTTTGTTCGGTAGCTGGTTGGGTCTCAGGCGCGGACGGGGACTTCGGGAGTCCTTTGTCCTTCGAACGCCGAGTTTCGACAACAGCTACCTGGGAGTAGTTTCCCACAGACGGCGCCAAATGATGCCCCGAGGCATCTTCGTTTGTTGTCATGTTGACAGGTGGGGAGACTTCCTGAGGAGGCGAGCGCCTGGAGCTCTGGTTTCCCAGCTGAGTGTGCCTGAAAAGCTCAAAGAAGAGGTTAGGAGGTCCCCGGTTTGCTTTTCCGGGGAGGACCCTCCGACGCCCAAGTCAGTTTTCTGAGTGAAAGTGGAGGAAGAACACTAAGGGATCAAGTGTCTTGCCTGTTTTGTGTTTTCTCAGAGGGAGGAAAATGCCCATCCTTTGCCCAGTCCCATTTCCTAGTATTTATAGGAGTAGCTGGTCCGTTCAGATCATGACACGTGTTCGGTCGGATTTGATCTGTACTTTTGGACCTAGGGGACAGGCAGCCGTTTGCAGCCTCCTTTAGCCCTGGACCCGGACAGGTTGTGTCAGGACTGGGGCGGCTGCGGCGTGTCAGTTCGCCGTTCTGATGTGACGTGTAGGGCTTGTGGGCGACATGTCAGAGGCTCCTTAAATGCTCATACCGTACTCCCGAGGTCCCCTGGGCGAGGTCGCCCTTCGGTGCGTGCACCCTCTTCGGATTCTATCCCTCTTTTGGTGCGAGCACCTCCTTCGGGATCTATCCCATAGTTCTGGGAGTTCCCTTGATGAACACCTTCTTCGGGACTTATACCCATAGTCCGGTGATTCCCTTGTTCAGGTGTTTCTTGTTCGGGGAAGATCCTCTTCGGGGCTTATGCCTTCGGGGAGATTCTTCCTTGCTTCAGAGAGATGGCTTTCTTACCCGAAGACGGTCAGTTTGGCCCCTCGATGGAGACGGTGTTATCCTCGGAATTCCTGACGAGCTAACCGAAGTCTCGAGCTCATAGTGTTTGACTTCGCACCTTCCGAGGTCAGTAAAAAGATCCTCTCTTGGGTGACGTCAGACTCCTCAACCAATATTCTGGCAGGGAGTTACTACCGAGGAGGCAATAGCCTTTGGCTATCACACTTAATTAAAAAATACTATGTTACTTGTATTTAAAAATTATTGCCTCCATAAAAAATTATATACTAATAATGTTTTATTTTCTTTTAATTAATTTCTTAATTAATTTTCAATTGAACTTAAATGAAATGATTTGGTCAAACCGTCAAACCTGGCATTATTGGTTCGCACTGTTCAGAGGAGCCGTGTGATTTCATTTGGAAGTGGGCATTAATTACAATGATTGCACTCTTTTTGACCCATCTTCTTTTTTATCGCCCCCATCCCTTCATCTTTGACTCGCTGTCTGTCTTCTTCTCTCATCCAAACTCCACTACACTCATCTCTCTTCCTCCTTTCTCTTTCACCTCTCATGTCTCTCTCATCTCTTTCTCTCTCCCCTGTTTTTTTTTTTTTTGTTTATTCTTCTCATCTCCACAGTAGGTCCAGCAGTCCATAGCGATTTCAAACACCATGAAAAAGCTCCGTTTAGGCTGTGGAACAGAATAGAATATACGGTGATGGTGGAGGCTGTGGAGCGGTGTGGCAACAATTGTTAGTCTACCCGACGCTCCCCTCACTCTCGTAGACGTTTAGGTTTTGCCAATTAGGTTGGGAAATTCTTAGTTTTTTTTTTTTGTTTTTCTGTTTTTTATTATTTTATAAGCATGTAGTAATTCCCAACTGGTGTAGATCAAGATGTTGGTACATATCGGTATACAGAATGAGATAAAATCAGCCAATTTTATACTTGTTTGGCTCTGATGTTGAGACATACCGGGCATATTAGCTGGTACAGCATGAATTTTAAAACCTTGGGAGAAACTTAAGAGGCTAAAAGCAAGCCTTAGGAAATGGATCGTGAGGATTTTTGTAATGTTGATCAAAACCTAGAAGATTGCATAACAAAACCTGATGAGTCTGATAAATAGGAAAAAGTTACTGATTTAAGTGTGGAGGAAATACTTGAGAAGAACCGTTTCCTGTGCCAATTTTGGGAGCATATGGGGAGAAAAAGAGGTTTTCTTGAAACAAAAGGCAATACTGCTTTCTTTCATAGATGCTTGAAATAGAAGCAAAATAAACTTATCATCAAGGGTTTATTTATTACTGGTAAAATTGATTGAAGAGTTGAAGGAAGTGAAAAAGGAAATTTTTTGGGCTTTTCTATCAAGATTCAAGGAAAGAGTGAAAGCTAGGTCTCTTTTCTCATCAGGTAAGACTAAAAAATTGAGCACGTTAGATGCTTCAACTCTTGAACATTAGATTGAAGAAGAAATTAAAGAGGCAGTATGGGAGTGTGGGGGTTCTAAATCACTAGGCCCTAAAGGTTTCAATTTTAATTTTTGCAAGAGCTGCTAGAATATTATGAAGCATGATATTATCAGGTCTATGAAGAAGTTTAAGGCACCAGGCAAGTTAGGGAAAGGGTGCAACGCCTCCTTCATCACTTTTATCTCTAAAACAGATAATCCTACTTGACTCAATGATTACAGTTCAACTAGTTTTGTGATGACTCTCCTAGTCAATGATAGACTTTGATTGGGTATGTATGTTTTATTTAAGTTTTTTTTACTTAAGTACCTCAAGTTAGCATCTTATTAAGCAAGAAAGACAAGCTAAGTAAAAGTAAAGATGAGTTTCTAAGTGTGATTTGGCACCTAAGAGTCAAAAGGGAAAAATAATAAGTTTGACCCAAGAAAGTGGCATGACTATAATTTTGATGAAATTAGGGTCATGTAAAGAATGTTGACTAATTTATGTCTTAAGTGGCTTAAGTGTCTAAGAGGCTAAGTGTAAGAAGTTTATGAACATTCTTTAGGACCAAGAAGGGATGGTTTTGGGTGTGTGTTTAGTGGCCAAAGTGAAACAAAGGAGAACTTGAGAGCCATGAAATAAGAAAAAAAAAAGTAAGCTTAGAGGAGTTGGTAGTATATTTCTACCATTAGTTGACCTTCATTCCCTATCTCTTTCATTCCAATTTTGTGGTTTCCTCTCTCCACCAAAAATTCTACTTCAAACTCCCCAATTCCTTAAGTTTCTATCAAATTTGAAGCTCCCAAGGTGATTCCAAGGAGCCTCAAACAAATTTAGTGCATTAGTTTCAATCTAGCTCTTTGATGCTTGTTTTGGGCTTAAAACCTAATGTAAGCTTCTTGGTTTAGTTTGAGCTGGTTCTATGTTGTTTGAGTAGCTAGAAATGGTTTTGATTTGAGGTTCTTTGTACCATATCATGTTGGTTTTAGGTCTGCAACTCAAGAGAGCTAAGTTGAGCTCAAGTGTGCTTGTACTTCATTCTTGCTTTGTGGCTTAATTTGAGGTAAGGGTTCAAGTTAATTTAGCTCAAATAATACATATAAATGTAGTATTACATGTGGCAATGAAGAAGAAACAAGACCCATGTGAATTGGCTTTGGGGATTGAAAGGTTGGGCAAGTTTTGTGCAAGTTCACATGCAATCATGCAATGTTGGAAGAGCATTGGTGATGGCAACGCAAGTTGGCAACATGTCATCGAAAATTTTCCAGGAAGCCCAGGGACTGATGCCGTTAGTGATGCATCACCAAAGGCATCACCAAGGCACAAGTCTCTCAAGCTCAGGGCATCCTAAGAGTGTCTTAATCCCTTGGTTATCAACCCAAGGCTATTCTAAGATGTTCCGTAGCCTCGGTTAAGTCTAAGACTCATTCCTAAATTGAGAATTATGCATTATTTAAGTGGTAGTTAAGTAGTGTGGTTAAGGTATAGCTAAGTAGAGTGACAAGGGGTAAAGCTGCTAAAGTTGTCAATGGGCACTAGAGGGACTAAGTCAGGTTTCAGAGCCTTCATTGACCCAAGAGTTAGGTCTTAGACCTTTGGAAAAATAAAAAATAAACCTAAGGGGATCCCAACCAAACCATGTGATTTGGTAAGTGAGCCACTAATGAGTTCTAAGCTAAGCTCTAAGAGCTTGGCAAGCAGGACCACATAAGATGGCTACCTTACACAATAAGTTAAGGGTAAGACGGGCAAGTTTTGAGAGGAGGTGACGACCTACCCTAGAACCTGTAAGTGGGACTTAAGGGAGGTAAAAAATTTGGGATACGAGGGCCAGTGTCTCAAGTACCTCCGTCATTTGAGCTCACAGCAAGAATGAGACACCTAAGATGTAAGAAGTCCCAAGGATTGTATGTGTTGAATATCATACATTCATGCATTGCATATTCTTATGTTTTTATCTTGTGTTGATTGTTGGTTGGTTGTATGTTTGTTTGTGTGCCATATTTGCATACTTGTTTGCTATCTTCTTTGCAAGTACCCCAAGAGACCCTTATTTATTGCATTCAAGTACTCACTCCCTTAAGTTTATTGTGCAATTTCTAACGCTGGGCCTACTAACTAAGTAAACAGTTATGAGCTAAGCTTACCTTTTTTGCAGGTACTTATTCACTAGAATCCTTGAAATTCTAAATTTTCTTGCGAATTATGTTTCGCAGTAACTAAGTGTTATGCCTTTACAGTTTAAAGGTTAAGTGGTGTACAAGGATAAGAAAAGGGGCTTGCACTTGAAGCTTGATAGCTCAAAGGTGGGGTTCAAGTAAAGGATCTTAGTTAAGGATTTTGCCTTGTATTTATATAGTACATTGTGTACTAAGATGTTGCTTCTACTAGGATATATTGGGGTGTTAAACCATTGTGTTATTTTTTTGTGCATGCTAGTGATATAAAGTATGCACAAACTATTACTTGAAATTGAAATAACTCGGATTTCATTGTCTTAGCATGGTTTAAGTACTTTTTAAATGCAATGCTCGAGCAATTTTTTCTTAAATGGTTTACTTAATTGTTTGCATCACCAGGACAAACGCATACATATCTTCTTGCAAGGTAGGCTAAGAAATTAGTTGCACGTAAAATGTTTTAATTTACCTACAAGTAATGGTTAGCCAATAGTGACAAATTGGGATTGCGGTCCCAAAGGTCCTACAAGCTAAGCAATTTAGGGCATTAGGACCCCACTCCGTGATAAGTTTAATTGGCTCTATGTATAAAATAGTGGCCAAAATCCTTGTAAACAAACTGAGGAATAAAATTCACATGTTGGTCAGTAACATGCAAAGTGCCTTCATTCATGATAGCCAAATCTTAGATGGAATTTTGATAGCAAATGAAATGGTTAGCTTTGGGGGAAAAAAATGAAATAAAAAATAAAAAAATCTGTAATCACCCAATTCCAAAACTAGTCAACAAAACACCGGTCCATACCATATGTGCTATCCTTGAGAAAGTGATAAGCGTTACTCGCTCATGCTTTGGAACTTAAGCTTGTATATCAACACAAGACTTCCTACATTTTTCTCATGTGAGATATAAAGCTGTTTCAAACTCCCCCTTTATGTACCCAATATCCTTGTTGTTAGTACTCGAATTACTTGGTCCCTTGAACTAGTAGCTTTTTCAAATCAGATTATTTAACCCCTAACCAAGTAACCTCTCTAATCCAGGATCAACCCGATAGACGATGCATGTGCACACCCAATATGCCACATCATCACGGTCCCAGGTCGATTCTGATACCATTTGTAATGATCCAAGTCTAGAACCAGACAATAGAACATTTGCCCACACCATATGGGCTATCCTTGAGAAAAGAATAAATGCTAGGTCCTCATGCTATGAAACTTAAGCCTATATATCCATAGAATGCTTCCCATGTTTCTCCCATGTTGTGTAACACCCTCATATCCCATATGTGGCATACTAGGTGTACACATGCATAATCAATCGAGGCTAATCATGGATTAAAGAGATTATTTAGCCAGGGGCCAAGTAATCCAATTAGAGAGGTTAATAGTCCAAGGGACCAAGTAATCTAAATGACCCCAATGGGAACGTTGGGTATATAAAGGGGAGTTTGTAACACCCTCATATCTCATACTAGGGAAATGTGAAAAGTCTTATGTGGATATATAGACTCATGTTCCAAAGCATATCATCATGCGCTTATCCTTTTCACAAGGAATAGCTCATGTGGGCAAGTATTCTATTGACCGGTTCTAAAATCGGGTCATTGCATATGGGATATAGGGGCATTACAAAATGTAATAGCATTTTATGAGAAACTTAACATAATGATGGTTAATAGTTAATTTTATTTTTTTATGTGCACGTATAGGTATCCTTAGGAATTTTGAATAATGTTTATGACTAAGCTGTATTACATGAGATTCCAAAAAAAGATTAATTTAAAGTTAAACAGAAAAAAAAAAATATTTACCTTAGACGCCTTAATATTCCTTGGTTTGGCATGTATATGGACAAGCTTTTGTTGAGGAACAGCGTGTAAATAAGCTAATCCCACAATTTTGTCTACCATGATTTTCAGGCTATTACTCAATGACACTATTACAATTCAATTAACATTTAACAATCTACTACAACATTCATGTGATATCCAAGTAAAAAAAATTTACTTCTAAGAGAAGTTTTCCATTTAACCTCTAGGCTAAATTTCTTCCATCCACCTATTTGTAAACCAATATCAGGTAATTGAAGTGCTCACATGTCTATCCAATCAACTAATTGATATTGGGATTCTCAGTCAGCTTCCTATGCTAAACTTCACGCTAAATGGTTAAAAAATTAATTGTTTAGACTATAAGTCTGGTTTTTGAAGGGCTATAACAGTAATTAAAAGCATTTAGCGTTCTCCATGACATATTTATAAAAACAATGTTTTGGATGTTATTTATATTTATATTGATCGTATTCATAAAAAATGAAATCCTATTAACTTTTTAAGAAATGTTGAAGCAACAGTTCGCCTTCAACATAAAAGGCACTTTTGAGAGACGAGGCGAAGCTCCTTCTTAAGGATGAATGGAAGCTCCACTTGACCCAAGATAGTCATCTAGCACATAATACCATATATAATACATACTATACATACATAAAAATAAAAATAAAACAAATTAATAGTATTTCACAAGAAACCAAACTTTATGATACTCAATAGTTGATTTATCTTTTGATTAATCTTTTGGAATCCTGACTAATTTAAAATCACACCTAACAAGACCTTTTTGTTTTCGTACTTTGTATGAATATATTTGTAACTTCAAGGATCCTGACACATTAAATATATATAAGAGAGATTTTAAAATGGATTAATTTAGAGTTAAATAAAAGAAAGATATTTACCTTACACATTAAAACATTCAATAGTTTGATATCTCCTTGGACAAATTTGTGTTCACCAACCGCATGCGGGTAAGTTAATTCTTTACCTGTGCATATTAAGATTTCCAAGATCGCACTCCAACACAAGCCTACAGTTCAATAAATATTCAAAAATATACTATAACATTTATGTGATATTCAGGTCAGACTTTTTACTTGCATGAGAAGTTTGGAATTCAACTTCTCGGCTAAATTTTCTTCTTCCGTTAGTATCTAAACAGGATCATGTAACCAAGGTGTTCACTTTTCCACGTAATTAGCTTCATGTATTCAACTTCAGGCTAAATAATTAAGCAAACGATAAATTGTTCAAACTATAATTCTAGCTTTTGAAGGTCTATAATAGTAAAAGAATTAAACATTATCAATAACATTTATATTTGTACTAACAATTCTTTAGATATTGTTGTGCAAACTGTAAGTATACTATTGTCGAACTAGTAATAAAACCTATGAGACCAAATCATGTCCACATGGATCCAATGCTAAAGAAAACTAAGCTAGTAGAGAATTACAAAAGAAACTGAATGCATGAATTAAATAAAAATGATAGATGATCAACCCTATTAACTACTAGCAACAATTAAAAATTACTAATAAAATTCTAGAAGAAACTAACACTAACTACTTGTATGCTCGATAAAGTGATTAGAGAAAAAGAACTCTCCTAAAGCAATTGATTTTCTTGGAATCCACTTTGTTCTTGTTTACTATCCAGTTACACCATTTACCAATTTATCGTAGATGAAATTATCTAGTAATAAATTTCATCTCCTGAGGTGAATTTAATTAACCCTTCTAATATTAAATGAAAATCCCTTGTCCGCCCAAAATTAAATGATTTTAACCTCCATGCATGTGGTTTATTCATCTCTTAGAGACTTGAGCGTTCTGCTCCTCAAGCAATTCTAACTTAGTTTACTTTTTTTTTTTTCTAACACAAATCTCTTCTCCTAAAGACAAATTTACATCAAGAAATAAACTTGTGGTCAAAATTTTTAACAATAAAGCACAAGAGCAAACCAAATAATAAATTTAATAAATAGTCTGGGGTTGAAGCAAACAATCAACAAAGCATCATTCAAGATTCACAATCACTATAGAAGTTAGAAAAATCTAGTCTAATAATACCATTGAAAGAAAATCAACAAATAAACTAAAATCCATGTTTGATCCAAGAAATAGAGGAAAAGAAAAAAAAATGAGGGAAAGATTAAGAAAACTCCAGCTTTTTGTCCACCTCCCTCTCTATTAAATCTTCTCTTTTTCTCTTTTTTTCTGTGATCAGCTTCTCTCTTGGCTGCGATTTTTCTTCTTCTTTTTAATTTCTTTTATAGCCGCCCTCTTTTTTCCTTTTTTCTAGGTTTCACATTGGCTCTTTGTACCTTCTATCTTTTGCCCTATTTTTCTTTCAAGACTGACGCTATTGCACCAAGCGTTTGGTCCTGTCGCACCAATGCGATTGTTGCACGTCCCCCATGCTGCCACCCGGTACTGTCACACAAAATATTTGGTGCTACTACACCAAATTCCAGCAATATCAAGCTCCTTTAATACAAGTTTTTGCCATGCCTCGAGCTCCAAAAATGATACAACATACAATTTTCTCCTCAACCTACGCCAAGACACCAAAATAATGCTAAAAGACTGCAAATGTTTCAGTTAATCAAGCTCAATTATGGAGCCAAAACATCACTTTTCTTATATTTGTCACACCCCCACACTTACATATTTTCTAGTCCTAGCAAATGCCAACCCTAAAAAAAACATTTAAAACAAACAAGCTAATCAAATGGAATTAATATCTCATCAAATACAAAATTTACTTGCCTACTCAATAATTGAAAAATTCAAATAAGTACAAAAAGTAGTGAATTTGTTACTAAAGGTATAAAATTGCTCCCTGAGTGTTTCATTCTTTGCAATATGGAATCTTAAGGGTACTAATACTCTCTGCACCTCACCTTATGATTTCAACAGGAGGCTTGCAAGAAGGCCTATACCCCTTTACTTACAGGTCACACATAGCCAAGAGTTTGATAGGCTTTTTTTTAGTTGTAATGGGGGCCAAATTTGATAAGAAAAGGCATTAGTATGAGGCTTTTTTAGTAGAGTTCAATTTGCTAGCAACGTATAATGCACATAAAATTTAATGCCACTATTCTTCACATTCAACACACTACCCGCCCATCACACAAAAACATATGCAAATTACCTCAATCATCCTTCTTGGCCCTTAAGGCAAAGTTAACATCTTTAGCCCCATTTATTTAACTTTCTTTCTTTTTTGTTTTTAGTTTTTTAGAGGGGACACAAAACAAAATTTTCTCACCTAAGAGCCAAGTTCTTACCATTCTTATATATGACTACTCATTCACAAATAAATCCAGCATATGCATTAAAAGTATGCTCACAAACCCCCACACTTACACATTTCATTCACTCTCCTAACTTCAAACTTGACCAGCCCTTTTCTTTAACCCACGACTCTCTTTACACCAAGTTAGCATCTAGGTTAAAAAAAGGATATAAATGAAATGGAAAAAGGCTCTAATGTTGGGTGTTAGGTTCATGAAAGATATAGGCTATAGGCTAAAAAAGTTTCACTGAGGGATAAATAACATAGGGATGGCTATTTGGGAATAAGAAGTGCACCCTAAATTGTCATCATCAACTCTAAGACTATGTCCAACAATGTATGTTCGCAAAGGTCTTCAAGCAAATTGTAGATCTATCACAAGGTAAAGCTCACTCAACAATAGAAAGAATCATATATCATCATAAATTGATCATTTACACTCAAAATCATCACCGAGCTAACTTACACCGAAAGCAACAAATAAACACTTTAAGCACTTACAAGAATTTAACAACATCTAGGAACCAAGAATCTCATCTTTGCAAAACATTAATCACTATTCGGGGTCCCTATGATTCATCAAACAACTTAAATACTACTAAACATTCCTAGTCATGCTATTGCTATTAGATGGAAAACATGACGAGAAAATAAAAACAACACAAATAAATAAATAAACAAATAAATAAATAAATGCATGACCATACCACGAACCTAATGTTGAACAACAAAACAACTCTAGGACATGAAAATATCACTTAAATAAATCCAACATCACAAATTATAGCCCATGCACACACCAACAAACATTATCTCCCCCACACTTACAATGAACATTGTCCTCAATGTGAAATGAAAAAGATAAGCGTGGTGGAGTGCACCTGAGAATAGGAATCAAGACTCGTCATGGGTGGAAGATGAAATTGCATCCTCTTTCTCTTATTTTGATCTCCACACATTATCCTTGTCTCTAATTTCCTTTATTATTTCCTTTTAAGCAACTCATGGTGATATGGATTTATGGCCTTTGCTTAAGTTGTTCTTCTTGGTAACACCTATAGTATTAAAAAGCAAACTCTTAATAAACTATATCTACCATAAAAGAAAGTAAGAATAAAGTTAAAATAAACTTAACAAAGACACATGAAATGTAAAGTAAAGAAGGAAAAAAAGAAAATGAGAACAAAAAAAAAAGAAAAAGATTATTAGGGTGCCTCCCAATGAGCAATAAGTTTTACATCACTAGCTCAACAAGTACTCGAACAAAGCAATTCTACATAACCTCAATGCTTCTCCCTAAACTCAAGTCCAACATTATTCTCAATGTGGCAAAAAAAAAAAAGAATAAGGGATCATACCTGGAAGTGAGGATCCCAGCTTCAAATGTGTTAAAAAATTCAAAACACTTATTGCACAAGACTTTCCCAAAAAATTACACTCATCAACATTACCTTGTAGCCAATTTATCAATGGATCTTTAGAAACAATATCAAGGAAAAAAGTTACCACAGAAGATAAAATCAAATCAACCTATTTCCAAGTTTGCATATCATTTGAATTTTAAATACCCTTATAGATATTGAAGGCTACTTGCTCATTGTCCACTCTTAAGATGAGCTCTCTACCTCCTACATCAATCAAAGTTTTTCCAGTAGCTAAAAATGGTCTACCCAATATGATCAGAATATCTTCATCTTCATCTATGTTGAGCACAAAAAAATCCACTGGAAACACAAACTTGTTAACCTTCACTTATCCTTCTTGGATAAGTAAGTGATGTATCAACAAGTTGTAGACAAATGCTGGAAGCCTTGACTTCTCTAAAACTCAACTTCTGAAAGATCGAGTATGACATAAGATTGATACCTGCACCCAGGTCATATAGCACCTTTTTGAAGTGATGAGTGTTAATGTCACATGGAATGGTAAAGCTACCAGGATCTTGCAATTTCTGTGGCAGCTTCTTTTGCAACACAGCACTACATTCTTCAGTCATCATCACCGTCCCAAATTCTTCAAGTTTCCTCTTGTTAGTGTTGGAGATTTTATTTGAATAAAAAAATAATAATACTTATTAATGATAAAGACACTAATCGTTTGTCTCATTAGTACTCTTTAACTCTCATTTACTTACCTTTTAAAGCATATGAATGTAAAAATTAAGAGTCCAAACGGCTAGAAGTTTAATTGTGTAATTATTTTATGCTCAACTTTCTTAAACATGTCTATATATATATATATATGTGCTTGTTTTATCTTCATTTTATATACATATTCTCAGCCTTTCCCTCTCTCCAACTTCTTAGATTTTTGGCAAAAATATTTTTTCTATATATCTCCAAATAATATTGGGTAAAGAAAGGTGTTGGTTGAACTGTATTCCACAACAACGCATGTGTGTGCGAAGCTAAAACAAGATAGTAAGGCTGTTTTATTTTGAGGGTGGTGTAACCGAGGCTGCTGCACCAGTATGGCACAAAACATCTAAAAAAGAGTAGGTAGACTCACGACTCATCCCAATTATTCTTGATATATAGATGATGTTTTTCCTATTCTCTATTATCTATTAATTTTATGTTACATAATTTTCTATTTTCATGCCACTGGTGAGATCAAAATTCGACCTAAATTCTATATTTTATTCTTTGTGAATTTTCTAATGGTTTTATTGTGCATGAACAACAGCTAGACATAATTTTCTTAAGAAAGTTAGCATAGTTAGGCACTTGTTGAATCGTATCTAACAATGGAATATTGATTTCTGCCTTTCTGAATATATCCAAAAACTTAGAAAATTTCTCATCTAAATTTTTCTTCTTAAACCTCTAAGGATATGGAATAGATGAAGTTGGAATAGGCAAGGGTGGAGAAAATGAAGTACCTTTTTTTGTCTTTAAAAGTGCACTTTTATTATTTTTTTTTTCTTCCATCTCTTGCACCGATCCTTTTACTTCCTTATCCTCCTGCACTTCCTGTGGATCTTTGGATAGATCAAAGTTGTCTTATTTACTCTTTCATTTAGCTTCTTCCAATTTTTGCCACTTCTCAAGGTAATGGCCTTGCAATGCTTCCTTGGATTCACTTCAGTGTTGCTAGGGAAGTTTCTTTATTGAAGTAAACCCACAACTTTAGCCAACTGTCCCATTTGTGTTTTCAAATTTTTCACTGAAAACCCTATGCTTGTCAGTTGCATCTCCATCTTAACCATTTGGCTCGCATTTTGTGCAAATATGTTCCTTGTTTCAATAATAAATGTCCCAAGCAAGTCTTCTAGTGACAACTTCATTTCCATAGGAGGCTGAGCAAAACTTGGTAGATTAGGTGATATTCTATTGCCTCCATAACTGTAGGCTTCCTGATTTCTGAAAAATTGATTGAATTGCCCATACATCTACTTGCCTCTATAGCAATAACCTGTTTGATTAAAAAAAAAAGTTTCTACTTTTACTCATGCTCCAAAGGGTAATGGGAAGAACTTGCTACTCCCATTTGCTGAACCGATCTCTCCTTGCTCATGAACTTGCCAAACTGATTAGTTAAAGCTGTTATCTGTACTGAAAGCTCGGTGATGTGATCAATTTAATGGATTCTAGCACTTTTTCTCTCATTCAATTTCTCAGAAGGCCACTGATAATTGTTAGATTCCATGTCCTCTAAAAGTGTAAGACTTTCCTGTGAAGTCTTAGCCATCAAAGTTCCTCCAACTACTGCATCCACAATAATCCTCATCTGACCATTCATTCCACTGTAGAACATTTCAATTTGCACCCACTTTGGATAACCATGGTTCAAGCACTTCCTAAGCAAGTCTTTAAATCTTTCCCATGCTTCATAGAGTGACTCCAACTCATGTTGCCTAAATGTGCTAATCTCTGATCTCAACTTTGCAGCCTTTGTTGGTGGAAAAAATTTTATGAGAAATTTTTATGCAACTTCTTTACTTGTGATACAACTAGCTGGTGTAGTGTAGAACAAACTTTTTACTTTGTCCTAGAGAGAAAATAGAAACAAAGTAAGGTGGATGTCATCAGAAGTGGCTCCCTCAATTTTAATAGTTTGTTACAGCTCTTGGAAATTTGCCAAGTGATCATTTAGATCCTTAAGTAGAGTTCCTCCAAACTGATTCATTTGCACCAAATTGATTAAACTAGGAGGCATATGAAAATTTCTTGCATTCACTATCGACCTCTAAATCCCATAATAGCTATCTACTACCATTGGCTAGAAATATTCTCTAATGGGTCTTTGCTGTTGAAAGCCCATGCACTAATCAGCTTGCCTATTCATAAAAATTTGCCCACCAAAATCTATATTTGCTTGCCTTTGAGCCACCCATTCTCTCTCTATTTGTTGAAGCTTAAGTTAGTCTCTTTCTAGTTGTTCTTGGGCAATCCGTTCTCTTTCCAACCTTTCCCATTCATGTCATTCTAGTTCAATTCTTCTTGCTGCTTCTACTTGCTCATCCATCTTCTTTTGCTTTCTTAGTTCTTTGGCTATTTGTTCCAACTCAAGATTGTACAACTTTTCTTGCCTTCTAATTCTTTGGGGCATAAACCATCAACATAGAAAATTTTCACAAGAAAAATAAGAAGATAAATAAAATAAAATAAAACAACAAATAAGAAATTCTAGAAATAAAATAAGTAAATAAATAAAAGAAAACAAATTCTAATCTAGCTATAGAAAACTATTGTCAACTGATTCCTCGGCATTGGCACAAAAAAATTGTTGTGCAAACTGCAAGTATACTGTTATCAACTAGTAATAAAACCGGTGAGACCAGGTCATGCCCATAGGAATCAAGTGCTAAAGAAAACTAAGCTAGTTGAGAATTATGAAAGAAACTAAAAGACATTAAATGCTTGAATTAAATAAAAAATGATAGATGATCAACCTTATTAACTACTTGTAACAATAAAAAATTAATAGTTAAATTCTAGAAAAAAAACTAACATTAACTACTTGTACACTTAATAAAGTAATTATGGAAAAGGAATTCTCCTAGAGCAATTGATCCTCTTGGAATTGACTTTGAACTTGTTTACCATCCACCTAAATCGTTTACCAATTTATTGTATATGAAATTACCTAGTAACAAATTCTCTCTCAAGGTGAATTTATTTAACCCTTCTAATATTAAATGGTATCCTCCCAAAATTAAAGGATTTTAAGTTCCATGCGTGTGGTCTATTCATCTCTTAGAGTCTTGGGTCTCCAACTCCTCAAGTGATTCTAACTTAATTTGCCTTTTTCTTTTAATAAAAATCTCCTCTCAAAGACAAATTTGCATCAAGAAATAAACTCATGGCCATAAGCCTTAAAAATAAAGCATGAGAGCAAACCAAATAATAAATTCAATAAATAATCTAAGGTTCAAGAGAACAATCAACAAAGCATCATCTAAGATTCAAAATCACTCTAGAAGATGGAAAAATCTAGCCTAATAACATCATTGAAAGAAAACCAACAAATAAATGAAAATCCATGCTTGATCGAAGAAACAGAGGAAGAGAAAGAAAGAGAATGAAGGAAGGATCAAGGAAACTCCAGCTTTTTGTCCCTCTGTCTCTGCGTTAAATCTTCTCTTTATCTCATTTTATCTGCGATCAACTTCTCTCCTGGCTGTGATTTTTCTTCTTCTTTTTAAATTCTTCTACAGCCGCCCCAATTTCCCCTCTTTCCTGGTTCCACATTGGCTCTTTATACCTACTGCCTTTCGCTCTATTTTTCCTTGACAGCTAATGTTGTTGCACCAAGTTTCTGGTGCAGTCGCACTAATGCGATTGCTGGATGTCCTTTCATACTGCAACCTAGTGCTATCACACCAAATATTTTGTGCTGTTGCACCAAATTCCAGTAATATCAAGCTCCTTTGATGCAAGCTTTGGCCGTGCCTCAAGCTCCAAAAATGATACAACATACAATTTTCTTCTCAACCTACATCAAGACACCAAAATAATAGTAGAAGACTGCAAATCTTTCAATTAATCAAAGCTCAATTACGGGGCTAAAACCTCACTTTTCTTATATTTATCAGATATCATCTATATTTCTTAGAAGCTTTCATATGAATAACATTCTATTTCTTCAAGTTCATTTGGTCACAAAGATGTCAATGCAACCTTCGTAGTTGCATCTTCAGCATCCTTTTTAGTTTAGAAAGACTCCAAATTCTCTAAAGTCTTTCTATCAACTACGATGTTGCACTTAAAACATGTTACATGAGGTAGTCCCCCAAGTGCACAACAATAAACAGGAAGAAGTGGCTTTTGTTGTCAACAAAAGTACATAGTATATTCTTATACAAATGACGCATGTCTACTGACAAATAAAAAAAAATAAAAATTTAGCCTCAAATCAATGTGATAAACTAAACCAAAACTATAATGAAAATTAACAAGAAATTATTCCATTGGAAGAGAAATCACAGGAAACAGTTTTCTAAAAACAAAAAACTGATTAATTTAGAGTTAATAGAGGAAAGATATTTATCATGGACATCATAACATTTCTTTGTTCAGTATCTCCACATGGAAAAACTTGTGTTTAGGAACCATATGGGAATTTCTTGCGTTCACCCTGGTGGACGTACACCACTCGATGGAACTCTAACGGCGTTAATATTAGATGGATAAGATAACTTTTTGAATTTTAAATTTTTTAATTAATTGGAAATATAATTATAATATTTTAAATTTAAAATTAATAATAAGATAATCATATCTCATTATCTCCATTAACAATAAGGATTATTTTTCACAATCATGATAATTTAAAATAATTTACAATTTTTATGTAACAAGCACAACCTAGCCTTATTTAATTATTCTTCTTCTTTTTCGTTCTCTCCTCCTCCTCTCTTTCTCTCTCTCTCTCTCTCTTTTTCTCTTTCTCTCTTGTTTTGGGTTTCACAAGCAAAGGAAAATTGGGCTTTAATTAGAAAATGAAGTGTATATTGATTTTATATTTTGCAGATAATTATGATATTTTTAATTTAAAATTAATAAGGAGATAATCATACCATTTTTAATATTTTTTTCGTACAGTTTTAGACATCAGATTGATAAATTTAGACGCAAAACTAACATAATTAGACACCATAAAAATAGTAATAGACACTAGAATAGTAGTTCTAGACACAAGAACATCAGTCTTAGATATTAGATTAATAAATTTATACATCAATCTAACATAATTCAACACAAAGAAAGTATTACTAGACACCTAGAACACCAGTACTAGACAAGAGAATAACAGTACTAGACACTGGAAGAACAGCACTGGACACCAGACTAACTAAATTATAAATAAATGTAATATACTTAGACAAAAAAAAAAGTAGTACTGGACATTAGAATAATAGTTATATACACCAGAATAATAGTTATAGATACCAAAACAACAGTTCTAGACACCACTCCAGCCAATATATGACATTAATTCCATAAACACTACAAGCCAAAATTGTAAAGATGCTAGCATTTTCGTTTGAAAATAGTAGATTTTTCTCTACATAAATAATTAAAATTGTAGGCATTATTTATTCTATGAATATAGACAATTATTTAAAATGGCAACTCTCTCCCCTAATAATAACTACTTTATTTACTCCATAATTATGTATATTTTATTTAAATGGTAACTTCCCTTCTCTTAATAATAACAACTTAACACCATTAGTTTATTGTTAGTGGTAGACGTACACCATGGTGGATGATATAATGCCTCACCACATATAGGTAAGCTAATCCTTCAACATCTATATCAAGCTTTCTAGGATCTCTCTCCATCATAAGTCTATAGTTCAATAAATATTTAACAATTTGTTATAATATTTACATGATCTTTTGGTCAGATTTTTTTACTTGTATAAGAAGTTTACAGTACAACTTCACGGCTAAATTTCGTCCCTCCACCAGTATGCAGACCAAAATCTAGAAATTGGGGTGTTGATCTGTCCATCCCATCAGCTTCAGATACTTAACCCTAGCCCAAATAATTAATCAATAAATTAGATGGTTAAAGTACAATTCTAGCTTTTAAAAGGCTATAACAGTAAAAGATTTAAATATTTTCCATAGCATTTATATTTAATAACAATTCTTTAGGTATCATCTTTATTTTTAATCACTTTTTAGATGAATAATATTTTATTAATTTCTTAAAAAATGTTGAAATAGCAATTTATGAAAAACTCAACATGCAAATGAATAATATTTTATTGATTTCAAGTAATTTCTTCAAATTCCTATGGTGGCAAAGAGGTCAATGCAACCTTTGAAGCTTCATGGTCTATATCCTTTTTAGTTTAGAAAAACTCAAAATTCTATAAATTCTTTCCATCAACTGTAACCTTACACTTGAAATGCATTACAAGAGTGGTCCCTCAAGCACAAAGCAATAAATAGGAAGATGCAACTTTTTTTGTTAAGTGAAGTTTTTAATATATTCTTATACAAATGATGCATGTCTGTCAAAAATAAAGAAACAAAAATTCAATCACAAGTCAATGTTCTCTATGAAAATTATATTTTCAATACCAATTCTTTAAATTTCATTTTTATTTTTACTAATAGCTTTCATATGAATGATATTCTATTAATTTTTTAATAAATTTTTTAAAAACATTTCATAAAAAACTCAACTTTATAATGTTTAATAGGTAAATATATTTCAGTTAATTTTTAGAAATCTTAACTAATTTATTTTTAATTCTAATAAGAAATCTTAATTTATATGTATATATCTTTAATATTTAGTTGTGTTTATCAAGATTTCCACGCTCTCACTCTATGACAAGCTTATAGTTCAATAAACATTTAACAAACTATTATAACATTTACATGAGATTCAAGTCAAAGGTATTACTTGTAAGAGAAGCTTACCATTCAAGTTCTCAGCTAAATTTCCTCTGTCTACTAGTTTCTAGACCACAATAAGGTAATTGGGTGCTCATCTATACCTTTAATGAGCTTATGAATGTTGGGATGTTCCATTAGCTTCATAAGCTTATTGTCATCCTAAATAATCAAAGAAGAAAATTAATTGGTTAGACTATATTTTAGATTCTGAAGGACTATAACAATAAAAGAATTAAATATTCTCTATAATATTTATATTGATAGAGACAATTCTTTAGATATCATTCTTAATTTTATTAATCACTTTCACATGAATGATATTCTATTAATTTCTTAAGAAATGTTGGAATTACATTTGACATTCAACGGGGAAGGTACCTTAAGTGACATTTAATGATGAGAAGACTTTTAATTATAATTGAGGAAACTGAGTAACCGAAAAAAAATCACTGCTTTTTTATTATTTAAAGGATGGATATTGGTTTTTAGTTATAACCAATAAGTAAAATTCATATTTACACATATGTAATATTTAGTTATGCCTGTCAAGATTTTCAAACTCTCACTCCATAACAAACCTACAGTTCAATAAATGACTTAATTCGAAGCTACATAGATGAAAGATATTTACCTTGGACACCACAATATTTCTTGGTTTAGCATATCTATGGACAAGCTTTTGTTGAGGAATTACATGCAAATAAGCTAGTACCACAGTTTTGCCTGTCATGATTTCTAGCTTCTCACTCAATGACATTCCTACAATCCAATAAACATTTAACAATCTACTATAACATTCACTTGATATTCAAGTCAAATTTTTCATTTTTTGGAAAATTTGCCATTCAACCTATCGACTAAATTACTTCAGTCCTTCATTTTGGGAACAAATATAAGGTAAATGAGGTGCTCACACAGCTCATTGATGTTGGGATTCTCAATCAACTTCATATGTTAAAATTTATCCTAAATAACTAAAAAATTGATTATTACGACTATAATTCTAGTTTTTATAAGGCTATAGCAGTAAAACTATTCAGCATTCTTCAAGACATATTTATAACAATAATGTTTTGGATATCATTTATATTGTTTTTATCATATTCATAAGAATGAAATCCTATTAATTTTTTAAGAAATGTTGTAATAGTAGTAAACCTTCAACATAAAAGGAACCTTGGAGACACAAGGCAAAGACTATTCTTATGCTTGAATGGAAGCTTCAATAAGACCTAACATTACTTGGAAGAAGGGAAGAGCTTTTGAACAAATAGATCTAAGGAAAAGGGAATACTTTCAATCTTGTAACATAGGTTAAAGAAAATAGACAAAAAGGTATATGTTTTATTGGGTTAGGGTAACCATAAAAATTCTTTTAATCTTTTGGTTTTAGGATTATTAATTTTTGAAAAATAGTGTATACATATTTGGATCTGTTGTTGTAGGTTAAATGGATACAACAGGTGATAACAATTTTAAAGTCATAAAAGAGTTATGGGATGGACTCAATGCTGAATTTAAAGAAACCTTGAAGGGGAAAGATCTCTCCTTGCTTAGGCTATTAACTTAAAAGATTCACATATTTTGAAGCCATTGGCCACCATTTTCTTAGAAGTTTTTGATGTTGAGAAAATGTTTTTCAAAATAAATAATCATGTTTTTTATATTTATCTTGAAGACATTTTCCTCATAACAGGGTTTTCCACTGGAGGTGACCCTATCACTGGTTGTGGTAAAAAAAGGCATGTTTCAACAAATACTTGGTTAAGAGGAGACAGAGTATCATAGACATCATATTAAAGAGACAGAATTGAAAAATCTTGCTTTAAATAAGAAGAGTTGGCCTCCTTCTCTCCGTTCTTCAACTTCGACATCAGCAAGATTGCGGTTTTAAGGTGATTGGGGGCTTGAGTCATGAAGGGGATAATGACAGCTATCTCCAGATGAATAAATGGTGTGCAGGGGTGATAGCAAATGGTTGATTTCACGAATGACTCCTTTACCAATTTGGAGTCGCTGGTGACTGGATGATAGCGATGAGGCTTTGGTTGGCTAAACTGGCAGTAGAATCATTGGTAGTGGGAGGCAATGTTGACGGTGGTGGTCAAGGTTGGAAGCAGTAGAAGTTGGGCAATGGACATAGTGGGTAATCTTGTCCAGGTCCCTAATTGTGATAGGTTCTTTAGTCTAGGTCCCTAATTATGAGGTTTCTATGTTTTGTGTATTTGGCATGTTCTTTCATCCGTTATTTGTCACACAATCACATTTAAACAAAATACTCTACCATTTGATAGAATATTCTCACTATCAATTAAATTGGTGGCTATATTGATCCCAATTTAAAACTTTGGTGGTCAATTTGGCACTAAACTATAACTTTAGTAATGCAGTTGGAAACATTAAAAACTATATTGAGCAATTGGGTCCAGAGCCATAAACCCTGTAAAATTTTCCCCCAAATATTTTCTAAAATTTGTTTTTGTTTAGTCCCTAACTTTTTTGCAGTTAGTAGAAAATGCGTCATACTTTATGTGCACTATATGGGTAATTTTACCTTTCTATCCTCATTAATACATGTTAGTTCTAAGGTTTTCCCTATCTTACAGACTTATATGTATTTTCATCTTCTTCTTTCAGATCTACTTTTTCTTGTCCTACATATCTCATCTTCAACCACCACAGTAATTGTTCTCTACCTTCAAGCCCACAGTCAAATTGGGAGGGCCACCGTTGCCCTCACCAGCCTCACTAATCTCCATTGTATCTCTTCCTCCATTAATTGTATTTGTTTCTTTTTGTTATTGCCCGACTGAGAAAGAGATATAGAGAGGCTTAAAGAATGGCAGGGGCAATAGGGGGACCTAGGGGTGCCCCTAAAATTTTTTTTACAAATTATGTATAGTAACTATGTATATATGTAAAAATAAAGCTAAAAAAACTCTATTATCATTATTGTGCCCTTAATCTTTTAATATTTCAAAATGAAGTCTAATCCCCCTAACTTAAAATCTTGGCTCTACCCTTAGGCTCAAGGTACAGTCAACACCAGAGGGCCACCGTTGCTATTGCTGGGCTTGCCAATCTCCATCATGTCCCTTCCTCCATCGTTTGTCTATGTTTCTCTTTTTTCATTGGCTGTTAGTCGAGGGAGAGAGATAGAGAGATGCATGATTATTTCTACTTTTCACTTTAGTTCAAAGAAAAAAAAACTAGGATAAATACATCTGGTTAAAAGGAACAAACTAGGATAAATACATCCGGTTAAAAGGAACAAAACTAGGATAAATACTTCCGGTTAAAATGAAAAAAATTTAAGTTACTTAAGTTTTGAAAAATACCTTCAAGAAAAACTAGGACAGAGATTTGTAGAAACACGGAGTTAGATATGTACAAAATATAGTATCAAAAAACAAATGTGTATAAACACTATTGTACAAGCATTAAATAATATATGTACAAAATAATAAGTCATTTAAATGCGTATAAATATTTAATTTTTTTAATAGTATATTAGTAATACTTTATGATCTCATTTGTACATATATCTCACATGATTTATACATATATCTTGCATTCTTTGTACATCATATTCATATATATCTGTCATTTGATTTATATATATCTCCAACATTGGTAGAAAGTGGGATTCTATGTATTCACAAATGTTTTTTTATGGAAGGTTGAACCCGCACACAATATTAAATATATCGATTTAACATATCTTTGATCTCATTTGTATATATGTTGCACATTATTTCTACAGATTCTGTACTTTTTTGTATATTGAGTTTGTGTATCTTTAGTATTTAATTTGTACATATCTCCAATTTTCGAGAGATGCAGGATTTTGACGTGTTCACACTTATTTTATGCTATGAAAAGTAATATTTAAATATAAATATATATAAACACAAAGGGTAGAGTGCAGGTTTGACTTACTCAATTCTTATAAGCTTTGCATATTATGCACTGAGAGGATATTTTTTGTTCTTTTTCCATTTGATTTTGCTTATTTTAGTTATGCATTAATTTAGTTATTAACAACAAATAGAATTATAGGTTTAGGCTAGTTATTTAATTAGGAAAACAATTTAATTAACTTAAATTTTATTTAGCATTCATAATGGATCTCAAAATACACAATTAGGAAATCTATTCCGCATTCATTTGGTAAAAACTCTAAGTTGAATCTTGGTCAAAAAATGTGATTATTAATAGTTCTTTCTTAGTGGATTTGGTAAAATTTTCAAAATAAATACACAAACAATAATTTTTAAAGATCTATACCCAAGTACTTGATAGGAGATTCAGAAAAATAATTAAAATATTCAAAAGTATAAGTAAGCAAAACAAATTAAAACCAAGTAATATACAATTTTTGGCACTAAAATTAAACTGTTTAAGCATAAGTAAACCTATGAATCCTTCAAACCCCATAAACCAATAAAAGATATCGATTCCTAAACAAGTTCTTACAAGCACTAGAGAGGAATTAGAATTCCTAATTGAATAACATGATAGTTTGTTGAGAGTATGTTAGAGTTATTACTGGCTGTACAAGAGAAATGGCGAGAAACAACTATAAAAGAGACTAAAAGTGATAGTCAGTCTCCTTTCAGTCACTCAGATGTCTGGTTCACATGAAAAGTGACTGAAGTTGGTCAGTTGCTACGTGTTCTGTTGCCTTTCAATCGCTCATCTTAAAAACTTTTCTCTATTAGTCACCCTTTAGTAGCTTATTTCCAACAAAGTCCCCCATCAGTTGCTCTTCAGTAGCTCTTCAACTTTCAATCGACCATTCAATTGCTCCTACAACCAAAAGACACACCCTCTTCTTCTTCTTCATCATTCTTCCTCCTTCCTTCTTCCTTCTCCTCCTTTTTGTTTTCCTTTTTTTTTTCCTTAGTCTGCTTATTTTTTCTCTTTCTCTTTTTTCTTTTCTTCTTTCTCTTTTTCTTTCACCCATTTCTTCTCTTCTTTCTTCCTTGTCTTCTCTTCCTTCTCTTTCACTTTCTCTTCTTTCTTCTTTCTACTCTCATCATCTTTGCCACTCATTTCATCACTCTTCTATGAAGGAAATTTAAGTGTAAAACTAATGAACACCTTAATTTCCAAGATATAAAATAAATGCATAAATCAAGGCATGCTTGGTTATCACTATAAAATTAAATGATAATCTCATTGATGAAAGACTCCCCTTGGAGTATATTACAGAAGATGTGACTTGTTGTGAACACCAAAGGTCATATATTTAATTATCTAGAAAATAAGTAACTAAATATGTGGTTCATACCCAATACTTGACTAGAATTCTCTTTATGATGAGAGAAAAGTGTGTGAAGCAAAATAAAACAAATGGAGCCTTTAGAAGTTGTGTTCACAACCTACATTTTAACAATTCTGTTACCCTCTACTTATAGGGGTAAATTGGCACTTGTGGAAGGTCATAATCCTTCATAAAGAATCATAACTATTCATTAAAGGTTGTAGAAGTTCTCCGAGTAGTGCATCTATCCACCCATACCTTCATCCCTTGAAATAAGGCAATAACCACCTTTAGAAGGGATATGTTGATTCGGCCATTGAGTCACAACTTTTCTAAGATTTGTGTTTCTTTAAATCAAGGTCATAATCACCTCCTAAAGGTTGTTAAACTCGCCTAAAACATGAATCTTCACTAGAAATCATGTTATTTTACTAATCAAGGTAGTTATGATGCATAACTACCTCCTTAAGGGTCATATATGTCAGGATGGACAAATCCTTTCACCTAAAGGTCATACCTTTTCATAATATAAGTAGTTATGAGGTGTTTATTAAGTAATTATCCCATGTGTCAAGGTGTACATATACACATCACATAATCATCACATGACATTTTCCTATTGATTTCAAGGTGATGATGTATCACACACATGTGTTACATTATCTTAATCACTTAGCTACCTCTAGTTATTGTTAGAAGTGCTAATGTAAGTTAGTGTGACAGCACCAACATATGGTGCAAGCACACCAATCAGTAAGAAAACATTTATATCTTAGTGTGTCTATAAAATTTAGCAATCACTCTTGTTAACTAAATTCCAATTGCTCCCACTTGCACTAGATATTCTTGATGAAACACAAGAAAAATGGATAAGGAGCACTTGAAACACACTATCATAAAAGAGAAACTAACATATACAAGTTTGGGCGTGTTACCCTAGGCATGACAACAAATATTTTCCCTATGTAGTGGTTAAACATACATAGGAGAATTGTCATGATCATAAATCCTTGAACTAATTAAACATACTTGAACAAATCAAGGTTCATTAATGATTCACATATCATTAATCATGCTGATGTGCCTCAAGACTTTGTTGATACATAGTTTGGCTACAACACTTCTCTTTTGTGAATTTACTATTAAATTCTCTGTCATGTACTAAACTCGGGATGCATCCATTTTTTAAAGTTATTTTATATTTGAATCTTGTAGTACACTAAGTAAGATAATATTACATTAAGTACTACTTATGAGTGCTTGTATTCAAGTATAGATGACAGTGTATCAACTATCTAACTTACAACACATGCAATCAGATTGTGATTTGCATCAATTTGCAAACACATTATAGAGTTTTTCCTATTGCACTCACTATATGGTGACTTAAAACCTAGTGATTATCTAATGAGAGACACATCTAATTGAATTGTTATAGCCATAGGAAGCTCACTAAAATAACACTATGATTTTAAATTGTTAAATAGTAGCCAATAGTGAGTAAGGGCTAGTGGAAGAAACTAACACATAAGTAAGAAAATAGAAAAATTATGTTTTTTTTTCTACGGTCAATTTGACAAGTCAAAAAACACACAAGATATGTATAATTGTCATAGTATATTAGTGTACACACTAACAGTATTTGACAACCACTATTTAGGAGGTGTCTATCTCTCTTTCAAATATTAGTTGTGTGACTCCATGTGGACTCCCACTAAAACCATATGTCCTTAACAAACCATGCAAGTGTCAAACTTCTTACATATGAGAAATCCATTTAGTCACATAGGTTAGGATGTATGTGTGGCCATATGTTGGTGCGACTAACACCTTACCTTATCTTAAACAAATAGTTTAAATCAAAATGAATTTTATGCTAAGTTGTCACAAGTTAAATTATGTGACTCCCACTTAGATGTAAATCTTTATTAAGTTACATGTGACTAAATTTACACCCAAGACTTTAGCAGTCTCATCTTTATTCAAACTCTAAGAGCAAGGAAAGGTTGTCTTTGTGGGAAAACCAACCTATAACCTATGTCTGAACATGTATTTGATTTCTTTTTGTGATATAAGCTATATATGATGATATGTATGGCACACATGCAATACAACTATCTCATATAAGTACATGCACATATGTGGTGCAACTTATCATATCCAAGTACTAATAAAAGACATAGAAATGAAGTTAACCCAACTAATTAGTTAAACTAACTTTAAATTTATTTTTATTTATTACATTTCAATAGTTATATCATGAGCTTTACATTTTCATAAAATATGAACACTAGTGATGCAAAAACCACCATTAAGATAGTTCAATCCCAAACCACCACTAAGATAGTGCTTAGCCTATATCAGTCACTAATGACCCTTATATTTCATAAAAACAAAGCTTTTTTCTACGGAAACAAATACTACATAAACAGATTGCTTATATAAAGCAATTTCTTTTGCATAAAGCAAGATGATATAACCAAATATATATGTGTATTCATCTCTAAATTTAACCATATTTTAGTGTAGCAATATTACCTTGATAACATTCATCTTTGTCTTATAAAAACCAAAATAATGTAATGTGACATATATTCTACACTAACATGGTTCTTAGGATATAGTCACAAATAAACACTTTGAACTAATTATCCTGATCAACTTGGCTAACATTCAATTATACTTATCCCATGATACATGTTAGCATTAAATGAGAAACTAATTCAAACTCTTTCATTCCAAGATTAGTGCACAAGGGGTTTTGAGTAACAACCACAAGTTAGACTTGAATTATGAATTATGACCCAAGAACAAAATGGCTATTTCTGCATTATCTTAAGCCAAGTTTGAGATTGCACATGAAATATTTTAAGACCTTAGTCTTGGAGCATATTATACTATATAGTCATCAGACTATTCTGTGAGTTCAAGGCCAAAAGAGAAGAAAAAACATAACTTTATGGAAACTTTCCTACTATTTAAGGAAATTTGGGCTTATCATCCACTAGATGTATGCTCACATCCAAGACTAACTTTTGTTACTATAATGAACCTTATGGATACAAAATCCATTAAAGGTGTGAACCTATCCACCTATAGATCTTTAACTTTTAGATACAATCCCATCGAGCCCCTATTGAGTTTAGGATCAACAAATGATACTTAGAACCTAATGGTATCATGTTGTCTCTTCATCCAAATGAAGGATCATCAAAATTGATGTCTAGATTATCTTTTATGGTAATTCTATATTTCTAATTTGGACAACTAAAAAGCCACTTTTATTTATGAAAGTTCATTTGATTTATCACTTATTCTAAATCAATGGACATGATATAAGGTGCATAACCTCATGTCCTAAACTGATTTCTTGATCACCTTGATCTTGCACTTATGCTATATACAAAATCCATCAATATGACTAACATATAGTTTGGATATAATACTAAATAATCAAGAATATGAAAAAACCAAAAATCTTAATGAAGTTTAGACCACTTCATCTCAAAAAAAGAAACTCATAATGCTTTATGCATACTAATATGTCCAAATAAGAAAACTAAAATGAATATTCATAACCACTAGCTTCTTAGAACTTAATCAAGATGACACCTTTTCAAGATTCAATTATGATCTTCTACACATTTCATGTCCATTAACATTCTTCTTTAAGTGTTAATTTGTTGCTGAGGAAAACACATCTTCTCCTTCTTGGTACGTATATGCTACAAGAGTGGCAATAACATTGAAATCAAAATTTTACAACCCTTCGGATGTAAAGTTTGTTAACAGGGTCATGTAACCATATCACAATAGGTATGGCCTCAACTAACATTTGAAGCCATTTCATTCTAAATTTATAAATGACCATGAACAAGATATTCTTCATAATAGAATGTACTTAAGTTAGAATATTTTTTATTCATAAAGAATACATAATTCTTGTTCATGTTTCCCAACTTAGTTGAGATATGTACATGCATTGCATACCTTTATAACTGATAGTCACATGAGTTTTTATTTATTTTTCCTCACTTTGGTGCATTATTTTGCTCTATGTTTCTAGTACTTAGTACCATTTTTAGTTTTGTAGGTTGCATTGCATTCCTAGAGGGCTTCAAAGAGCAAGGAATAGAAATTGGGGCCTAGATTTGACCAACAAAGATGAATGAGTTGAAGGCAAAAAAAGCTAAAGTATCAATAAATGTGGCCGAACAAGGAAATGTGAAATTGCATTTCATTTGGAGTAAAAACACCTAAGGCAACAAAGTGCGACCACACTTTCTCTCTTCATGGTAAAAGTGCAGCTGCACTATGAAATGTGTGATCCCGCTTTATACACGAATAAGAAGTGGTCCACATTTTCAAATAAGCATTTTTTGAGCTTGAGGGCCTACTTCCTTTACCTACCAACTTTGCCATTAGAGAATTAGAAAAAGATGGAAGAGGATAAGGAAAAAAAAATTGCATTTTGGAGGATTAAAGCTAGGGTTTTAGAGAGAGAGGAAAACTTTTCATTTGGTAACCTTTTTAGAAAGACTAGAGTTTTTCTTGAGAATTTTGTTTATCGTCCTAGAATTCTTGCTTCTTTGGAGGATGAGCTAGGAGTGCCTTGAAGATCAAGCTAGTAATTCCACAAGGGATTTTTAGCTCCTTCCCTCCTCTTTTCTTCTCTTGATTTGGTGAATATTATATTAAATCCAAGAATAATGTCTCCTATTTTCTTAGCTATAGAGTAGTTTTATTTGTAGTTTTTATGGTTGTAGTTACTTAATATTGGTCTAATTAGATGAAAACATAAATGGGAACCTAGTTTTCTTCTTCATTACTTGTTTATTTCTTGCCTTGCTCTAAATTGTTGCATGATTGGTTGATGGACACAATCAATTGATGCCTTAGATTCCACTTTATGCTTGGAAAATGTGAGAGAGGAATTGGACTTAGGCAAGAAAGGTAATGATTAGAAATATAGTTGAGAGACTCATTTTGCTAGGGTGTTGGTAGATAGAGCTCATAATGCCCCTTCTTAAAGTAGAACCAGAGATATGAGTTCTTACTATTTTAGGATAGAATGGGAGTTCTTTAGCTTGGAAAAAGCAATGAACCAAGAACAAACATCACCAACAAGTAGATGAAGCTAGAACACAAGATTGTTTTGCCACAAAACCAATTCAAGTAATGAAAACCCAAGGAAGTGCACTTAGTTAAGTTAAGAGAACTATTAAAAAGTGTAAGTTAGTGAAGTAGGATTAATGTTAAACTTGAGTTCTTAATTTAGATATTTTAGGATTAGGTCAAATTAACAAGCTCTTTAAAGTAGAATTGTTGATTATTGCTGGTTTAGCTAAAAGTTGATTGTGAAATTTAGTGTGTTAGTGTTGAGCCTAAAAGCCATTCATGAGATGATTATATTTTGCACATTGATTCATGATATTTTATTGAGGATTGTTCCAATAATTGTGTTTGTTGTTTGTTTCTGTGTAGCGTAATCAAACATAATTATAATCCTAAAATAATAGTATTCTTAAATTTCATTGGTCTAGTATTATTGTGGAGTGGGTTGCAATAGTACATAAAGACTAGCATATTTGGAGACTAATATGAGATATATAGTTTACATATAAGTTGGAGAACTTGTGTACTAGACCAACCACCATGAGAACGCTACATGGATCATTATATGAGTGTCATAAATAATTCTCATAGTGATCATAGTATATGTAGTCCTTTGACCTAAGATCATCAAGGTTCCCTACAAGTGAGTCACATACTTTAATATTTTCCTTTGTTGCTCATAACTGAGTGAACATGAGCGTAGTCATTGGGTATGTCACACATCATATGGAAGGTTTTGTATGATCACAATGGGATTTGCCCCTCGTATGTAACGGGAGTGATAACTTTGGGCCCCTTAATAGAGTGAGACTAAGAAAATGCATGGTCATGCTTAAATGAGTTGCTATACAATATCAATGTTATCAGTTTAAGTTAGTATACTCAGGAATAAAAAAACTATAGATTGGGTTATATGAGAGTGAAACATTTCATGTATCATGCTTAGTCTTGATATATTGGATAAAGTGACAATGGCATATATAGATAATGATCATAGTGGTTTAATCGAATCACCGACTATCTTATCACTTGGGTAGCAATGATGTGTTGCTAGACACCGCTTATTGTTTATGATCATAAATGTGATTTATTATCATTGCCAACGTGGTAGGAGCCTATTGGGTCACACACATAAAGCTAACTGGATTATTTGAGTGCGTGATCCAAATAGTTTGGGTTTTGATTTCATGATAATTTTGGATTAATAATTGGCCCAAAGGTTGAGCCATTATGAAGCACGAAATTATACCCAATTGGATTATGGTTTTGAAACCCATTAGGGTTGGGAGTTAAGCTTCACTATATATATATATCATATAGTAAGCATTTTCACAGCTCTTGCCCTTGCCTCTCTAAGGACGAAATTAAAAGAATTCTAAAAAGTTCCAGCCACACTATTCTTTTGTCAGTCCTTGGAGGACACAAGCTAACACTACATGCGCAAGAAAAATGCATCTGATGGAACATGGTAGAGGCATGGTGATCCAAGGGGTTTATGTGGATACCGTAGAGAGGTTGAACATGTCAACTATTAAAGTTTGTGATTCGACTCAACAGTTGGGTGAAAGATCTCAACCGACTATGTATAAAATTTTTGAATACCCGATTTAATCCGTTTCATTTGGATCTTGGAGGATTTCGGTTATATTCTGTTATGCTTGTTTGGCTCCTAAAACCTTAAATATTGGTAACCCAATTAACAATCCTTTTAGGTTAATACCTACTCTCCCATATCACAAAATGACTCATACATTTGTGATAGAGTGTGGTTTTAAGGCACATTGCACACACGCAACAAGCTTTTGGAGTCATTGTTAAGGATTGTTTGATTGAGTTGGAGAATATCATTGCTAGACAATTGGTTTTAGACTAAACTTGTTTTCCTTAAATTCACTTGCAGGATTGTACCTTGTGATTACTTTTCTTGTAGGGACTTTGGTGCATGACCCATTCTTAAGGTGTCAATCTATTACCTATTATTCCAAAAATTGAAAGGCACCTAAGAAAGCTTAAAGCTAGTTTACAAGTGGTTGGTTCTACATTACTCAACATGGAGGAAGTTGATGATAATCTTAGAAAGCATGGGCAAAATAACAATGGTCATAATGAAGCTAATATAAATGGAAATGGAAATGGTGGCCAACACGATGAGCACTTGGAAGGAGTTTATAGTCCAAATGAAAAAGGAAATTAGGGAAATGGTGAAAGACCTATAAGGAAGCATTTCTGGCAAATGGTGATTGACAATTATTCAAGGATTGTGGGGCTAATGGTAAATGCCAACAACTTTGAACTCAAATCGATACTCATCACTTTGATTCAACAAAATCAATTTGGAGACTTATCCGTGGAAGATCCTAACATTCATTTGGCAACTTTCTATGAGGCATGTGACACAATCAAGCTTAATAAAGTCACCGGAGATGCTATAAGGATAAGGTTGTTCCCATTCTCATTGAGGGATAAGGCTAAGAATTGGTTTCATTCTTTGCAACTAGGAAGCATCATTGCTTGGAGTGAGATGGCACAAAAATTCTTAGCCAAATATTTTCCTCCATTTAAGGCTTTGCTTTTGAGGACCAAAATTGTGAAATTTAGGCAACATGATGGGGAGTCATTTTGGGAATCTTGGGAAAAATTCAAAGAATTGCTAAGGAAGTGTTCCTAACATGGTTATCAATAATGGCATCAAATTCAACTATTTTATGAAGGGCTTTCTCCACAAACAAGAACCATAGTTGATGTGATGATTGGTGAAATCTTATGTCAAAAACCACTACCGATATATTTTCTTTGCTTGAGGAAATGTCAGTAACCACTTTTCAATGGAATAATGAAAGAGCATTACCAAGAAAAGGTGGATTGTTGAAGGTTGATGCACTTACTTCCTTATTAGCACAAATAGCTTCTTTTTCAAATCAAGTGGCTAAACTTACTACCAACAAGGAGAAGTCAATTGAGCAATTGACGACATCATTGTTTGCATCTTATGAAGTTGGTCGGGCGGAATTTGAAAGTGCCCAATATGTCAACTATGATAACAACAATTTTAGGTACAACGCCAACTTTCCAAATCAATACCATCTGGGTTTAAGAAATCATGAGAATTTCTCATATTTTAATACAAGAGATATTCAAAATCTACCTGATTTTGGAGGTCTTTTTATGCTACCACCTCCTCAAGAGAAGAAGGTTCCCCTTAAAGATATATTGGCATCATTTATCCAAGAGACAAGCAAGAGGTTCAACAAGAATAAGGCTAGGTTAGAAAACATGAAAACTCTCATGCAAAATATAGGAGATTTATAAAGAATCTTGAGTATCAAGTTGGGCAACTAGCTATTTCCTTGAAAACATTAGAAAAGGAAAAATTCCGGAATGATATGGAGGTCAACCCAAGAAAGCACTATAGTGACATATTCTTGAGGAGTGGTAGCAAGGTGGTTACATAAACCAATGTGGTGCTTAAAGAACCCATTTACCAATAAGTTGATAAATAAGTGGAAAATGAGGTAGAAAATCAAGCCACCATCAATGGAATAAATTCTTCATTATCTCCAAAAAAACAACAAATCCTCATGGAGTTACTTTTTCCTCAAAGGTTCCAAAAGAAGAAGAATGATGGGAACTTTGGAAAATTCTTGAAAATCTTCAATAAAATTCAAATAAAAATCCCACTCTTAGAAGTTCTTACTCAAATGCCCAATTGGGGCAAGTTCTTGAAGGATGTCTTCTTAAGAAGGAAAAAGTTTGCAGAGTTTGAGACCACATGCCTTACGAAGGAATGTAGTGAAATTGTCCAACAAAAGCTTCCTCCAAAACTGAAGGACCCCGGAAGCTGCACCATTCCTTGCACAATTAGAGAAATAAAGTTTAAGAATGGATTATGTGACCTTGGTGTAAGTGTAAACTTGATGCCCTTATCCATTGCCAACAAGTTGGAGTTAAAAGTGAAGCCTTCTACAATCATGCTACAAATGGCAGATAGATCCATCACATACCCATAGGGAGTAATAAAAGATGTTTTGAAAAATGTTTGTAAGCTTATTTTCCCTATGAATTTTGTCATCCTTGATGTGGATGAGCACAATCCAGCTCCCCTTATCTTTAGAAGATCATTCTTGGCCACCGTTGAAGCAGCCATAAATGTGATGGAAGGAAATCTTACACATAGGGTTGAGGATGAAAAAGTAGTGTTCAACATATTTTTATTAGTTCACCTCCCAAGATGGAAGTTTACAAGGTTGGTATGATAGAGTGCAGTCAAGAAAATCCTATATTTGTTACGGATGGTAGCAAATGAAACATCAATGAATTTGGGCCTCCAAGTCTCAAAGAGAAAGCAAAAAATAAGTTAAGTTACCCATCAAATGAAGAAAAGAACAAGGATACTATAAAGAAGAAATGGGTAGCTAAAAAATATGGAAATGTGAAGAATTCCAAGGCAAATAAAGAAAAAGGAAATATGGATTCAAGGATGGAAAAAAGCACATCTTGTTGGATGTATCTTGGCCTCTTAAAGCATTGGAGAAATTAATACAATGAAGATAAAGTGGAGTAATATCACCCACCCTCATGCTGAAAGAAAAAAAAAAGAGTTCGCCTAGCTTAAGATGATAAACTAAGCTCTAGTTAGGAGGCACCCCAAAAATTTTGATTACCTAGTTTGTTTTAGTATTTGTTATTCTTAGTAGTTATTCATTTTTAGGTTACATTTTATGTGTAGGTGAAATGTGGAGCTTATTTTTGGAAAGCATAGTTTAAGGAAAATCTTACTTTTCAAGGTGATTTCAACATTAAGGAAGACATTTATCAAATTGAAAGTTAGCAAGGCATTGTAGATGGTTTTATCAGATAAAAGAAAGTGAATTTGTATGAAAAAATGAGAAGAAGTGTGAAATGCGAGAAAACTAAAAAGTAATATCGTACTTATAACAATGCGATTGTACATTGTAAACCTAGAAAAATGTGCAATCCCTTCTAAAAAGTGTGACCACAATTTTCGAAGATTCATCAAAAAGTTTGCGATCACACTCTCAAAAGTGCGATCGTACTTGCAGGAAGCAAAATTCACCCAAATGGGTAAAGTGTGACCGTACTTTTTAAAGCATTATTGCACTTTCCACCAAAAGTAAATAATAATAATAATAATAATAATAATAATAATAATAATAATAGTAATAATAATAATAATAATAATAATAATAATGTGTGACTGTACTTTGAAAATGCAATTGCACTTGAGGCTTTTTAAATTGTGACCTAGAACCTTTTTTATCACTTCTTCGACCTCTCTTCATCTTCTCTCTAAAAAACCCTAACCTTTAGCTCCAGTGTGTCATACGGTTCAAATCTTTGCAAGTTTTTTTCTTCAATCTTTAACAAGTAAGTGATTCTACATTCTTTCCTCTTCATTTTGGTGTTCATATCTCTTGATTCCGTTCTTTATTTGGGAAAAAAACAAATGATGAAGATAGTTGAACATTATTGCTTGATACTTGTGTTTTTACTTGTTGAAATGATGCTTCTTGATGAATGTGATGACGGGTGAATGATTTTTAACATGAATGTTACTTGGAATTGATTATTGGTTGAAGTTAGAAAACCACCCATAGGGCGGACTTTCATGGTGGATTTCATATGGATTACTTTCATCCATGTTCTTGGTTTGAAAACTATTCCTTGTTGTTCCAATTAAATGGGTCAAGCTAAAATTTTGAGGAATTTCACTTACGTTGTGCTAATTTTACTTATGAACCTTCAAAGAACAAGAGTATTCACTTGTTTATTTCGTGCCTTGCTCTAAATTTTTTCTTGATTGGTTGATGGCCACAATCAATTAATGCCTTAGATTCCACATTATGCTTGGAAAAGTGAAAAAGGAAATAGACCTAGGCAAGAAAGGTAGTTGTTAGAAATATAGTTGCGAGACTAATTTTGATTGCTAGGGTGTTGGTAGGTAAAGCTTGTAATGTCCCTTCCTAAGGTAGTACTAAAGATGGGAATCCTTACTATTTTAGGATAGAGATAGAGTTCTTTATCTTGGAAAACTAAGGAACCAAAGCCAAACATCACCAACAAGTAGATGATGCTAAAACCTAGGATTATTCCTCCACTAAACCAATTCAAGTAATGAAAACTATAAGAAGTGTGCTTAGTTAAGTTAAGAAAACCCTTAAAAAGTATGAGTTAGTAAAGTAGGATTAGTGTTAGACTTAAGTTCTTAATTTAGGTATTTTAGGATTAGGTCAAATTAACTAGCTCTTTAGAGTAAAATTGTTTATTATTGTTGGTTTAGCTAAAAGTTGATTGTGAAGAGTAGTCATACTTGGTTCAACCCAATTTACAATCCCCGTGGGATCAACACCCACCCTCCTATATTACAAAATGACTTGTGCACTTGCGGTAGAGTGTGGTTTTAAAGTACATTGCACACATGCAGCAATAACCATATGCAAAGTAGTTGAGTCTTGTTGATAATTTCTTCATACTCATGATCAGATAACAAAGATATGTTAAATCAAGTTTATATTCATACTTTACCAAAATGTTAAGAATCAAGTATAAAATTGCACAGGAACACATAATGTTAATCTTACACATTACTTGGTTCATCTACTTTAAGACAATACTAAGTGTGTCTTCCTCTTAAAAAGTCCACTACTTCCTTGGTGCTCTTGTTGCCTACTTGAACATCTTAAGATAGGCTAACAAGGAGAAGCATCGTGATCTTGCACATTTATATGATCATTTAGCACTTGAAGGCTATTGAGTCCTTGTGTTGTAGGCCTATTGGCAAATGATAATCATCAATCTAACCATCATAACCATAATCATGATGAACTTGATGATCAAACTCTTTATGTTCAAGAAATGGTGGTGGCAACATATTTTCCATTGGCCTTAACCACTCTCATACAACATGGGTTGTATCTAACACTCCTTGAGTACTAAATTTTACAAACTCAAAACCTCTTCTAGGGAGCATTTTTATGATAGAAAGTATGAAATAAAATTTAAGAGATTATATCTAGAACTTAATATAGATTTGACGTTCATTGAACCTCAAAAACTTCTAAGTAAATTTCATAAAAGACATGCTAATTGAAACATTATCAAAGCATGACCAATCCTAGTTATTTTGCACATATACAAAGTAAACACATTTATAAGGCTACTTTATAAAAAGAACCAAGTGAATTTCTTATGACATATTAGTACTTTTTTTGGGCCTAAATGTGCATTACCAAAATATCACTTTTGACATCTTAGTAAAAACTTATTAGAATTTGTGAAAAAATTAGTCACTAAGACTATATGGCTATAATTTAAGAAATAAGGAATTATTATCATTATTACTAAGGTAAAACATCATGGACAGGGGAAATTTGCATGAAAAGCAAGATCCGTAAAAAGAATTTAAAAGGGACACATTCTCTTAAACTAAGTACATATTACACAACTAATGTGTATTTTTTACTAAATAGTCTCGTATGACAAATTCTTCATCTTCAAACTTGAAGTTTTGTTCGTTCGAGACACATATATCCTTTTGAACAATCATTATCACAATAAATATGAGTTTTGACCCTTGAATCACTTATTCAAAAAAAATTTTGATTTAGCCAAAATGTATACACTGCATATAATATATAGTTTGTAGAGAATAAGAAACAATGTAACTCCACTAAGCAACCATTTGCTTTGGTTTCTTTGCAATTACAAGCCAAACACTTCGTTTGTTTTTTCTTGCATTTGGCCTTTCCTAAAAAGTTTAAATATGATGAATAATGAATCCATTTTAGTTGGCACTTGCTGAACATCTTTGTGAGTGATGACTTCTTTGTTATCATCAAGTTTCAAATCAAAACTTAGTTCATTGATAACTTCATATATGAAGTTAGCAATCTACAACATGTAATAATTAGTACATTAAATAAGTGCATCTATGATCACAACAAGACAATTTCAAACACAAGTAAAATAAAAACAACTTATCCATGCCAAAATAAACCAAAAACATGTGCATGCACATGTAATCAAATCTATCTTGAAATATTTCCATTGTTTTAGTTTATGTGTCTTAAATTGCCTTATGTACAAATAAACAATCATGATTGACACAAAGTCAATAATTGAATTAAATAAAAAAATATATGCAATTTGACCTACTTGTATGTCTAGAAAAACTTTTAAGAACACAAAGTTCAAGAAAGATGCACAAATTGCATAGATACAAGGCTGAATACATCAAAATGCTCTATATGCTTATCACCATAGCTTTTGGTTAACTTAATGTACTTACTAAGTTTAAACATGCATATAGATTTCAGATTTAGTAAATAAAACTAAATCCTAGCATATAGATTAGACTCAAGGTCGATCACATTGGTATAGCATGTACAAAATTTTCAAACAATCTAAGGCTCTAATGCCAATGAAGGAAATTTAAGCACAAAACTAATGAACACTTTAATTTTTAGGATATAAAATAAATACAAAAATTAAGGTGTACTTGATTATCACTATAAAACTAAGTGATAGTCTCCTTGATGAAAGACGGCCTCTTGAGTATGTTGTAGAAAACGTGACTTATTGTGAACACCAAGGATCATATATTTAATTAACTTGAAAACAAGTAATTAAATATGTGGTTCACACCTAATACTTGACCAGAATTTTCTTTATAGTGAGAGAGAAGTGTGTGAAGTGAAATAGAACAAGAAGAGCCTCCAAAAGTTGTGTTCACAACCTACATTTGCACGATTCTATTGTCATCTATTTATAGATGGTGAATTAGCACTTGTGGAAGGTCATAATCCTTTATAAAAAAGTCACAACTCTTCATTAAAGGTTATACTAATTCATCAAGTGGTGCACCTATTGACCCATAACTTTTTCCCTTGAAATAAGACAATAACCACTCTTAAAAAGAATATGTTGGTTCGGCCATTGAGCACAACTCTTTTAAGAGTTCTGTCTCCTTAAATCAAAGTCATAACTACCTCTTAAAGGTTGTTAAATTCACCTAAAGCATAACTTTTCACTAAAAGTCACGTTATTTCGCTAACCAAGGAGTTATGGTGCATAACTACCCCCTAGGGGTTATACATGCTAGGATGGACATATCCTTTCATCCAAATGTCATATCTCTTTATACTATAAGTAGTTATGTGGTGGTTATTAAGCAATTATCCCATGTGTGAAGCTGTACATATACATGTCACATAATCGCCACATGACATCTTCCTATTGATTCCAAGGTGATGATGTGTCACACATATGTGCCACATCATTCTAACCACTTAGCTACCTCTAGTTAATGTTAAAAGCACCAATGTAAGTTGGTATGACAGCAACAACAAATGGTATGACCGCACCAATCAATAGTAAAATAAGTATATCTTAGTGCGTTTATGGAATTTAACAATCACTCTTGCTAACTAAATTCCAACATTCTGATCCTCCTTGTCTTTCTCTTCACTTCCTTGAGCATTCTGATCCACTTCCTTGCTCAACTCATGCATCATTTCTTCTACTTTCATTTCCTCTACTGTTTCATTTTTCAAGTTCTATTTCATGATATATTAATTATATATTATTTTTATTGCAAATATTCCCATTCTTCTTACTGCTTCATTCTTCCTCTTTCATTTCCTTTACTTGCTTCGGTTTTAGGCTAATTACATTGTATTAAATTGACTTTTATATTAATGATATATTGTTTTATTTCAAATATTTATTTTCATGAAATTATCAAGCCATTTTAAATAATTATAATAATTTATATTATTTTAATTTTATACATGTCAGTTAATATTAAAAAAACATTAAAGATGAGCGACTAAACAATTTAGTCGCTATTTGAATGACTGAATGCTTCAGTCGTTCATTTAATAATGCGCCATAAATAGAGCAACTGCTTTTTTCAATTGCTACTTTTAGTCGCTTCTAGGGGAGCAATTATGGTTTTTGTCACTGCCCTTGCCAGTTTTACTTCAATCACTTCAAGACTGTTTCTTCAATCACTTTCCAAGTTTTATCTTGTAGTGTGATCATAAAGCATTGGTTTGCACAGGCAAAGTGCAGTCAAGATAACATCAAGTTCCGAATCAAGCACCGACAAATGCTAGATAGTGCTTGAGGGGACATCCTTAGAGATTATAGAACCAAAATGTGACAATCTATCTTAACAACAATGCAATCTTTTCTTGTGTTACCCGTTATGTAGTTCAAATTTGTCAAAAATTAAAATTTTTAAATTTAATTATAATCAACAATTTACATATTCATCCAAACAATTTATGTGTTACCCGTTATCCTAAGGACATAGTACAAATGCTAACAACTAAAACATAAAAAGTTAGAAGTATAAAACTTGTTAAAAATCCTAGCTGTCAGCACTTTTCCCCCTCCGTAAATATTGTCCCTCTAACCTTAGCTTAATTGCTGAGTTTGGCTAGTTTTCTAGTCAGATTTAGTCATCTCTTTAATTTAATGCTATTTATTCAAATAATTGACTTTATCATATTTTTTTTTTCTTTTCCTAGATCCTAGATCCAATTTTCTTCTCTCTATTTGAAGAGACAAAAGAGTTGTAGATTTAAGAGACAACAATAGAAAGTTTTACTTGTTGAGACCAACTAATTTGCTTTCTCATAGTCAGCATTTGTTAGTTAGTTTGTTAGTCCAAATATGTTCCTTATTTTTTAGGATTTTTTTTATATCAATTTGTAGGTTAAAATATTGGATATACTTATGTATTATCAACGGTTATTTTATCTAATACAATATCACAAGGTTGCTATGAACGACATGTGTTAAACGTAATGCTATGTAGGGTTCAACATTTTATCTTATTGTTAAATGTCATATGACCTACAGCTACTGAAAAAGAACTTCATAAAAAAAACATAAAAATGTTACAAAAGTAACTTTTTATATGAGTAATCTTATGCGCACATGAATGTAACTAAAGCTACATTGGTTTTCACTTGGGTCACGAACGTGCAAAGAGGTACTACGATGTCTGGCTCATGCTAAGAGGAACCAACGAATAGTCTAGCAAAACCTCTGACTTAGATATGCTTGCTGGTTCGGCCCCTCCAAGAAGGAGATGGGGCATATGCTCGAGATATGACATCCAGTTGTTGGTTTACAGAATAGGCTACAATCATGGGTTCCGATCCCCCGAATTGTTCACCGACTCATGTATGCTCACTGCTAAGCAGCAGATTCTAATTTTCGAAACAAGCAATTTCAGCCTGTGCATGATCAAATCGGCACACCACACACAGCAGAAGTCTTTTCCTGCAATTAAAGTGTTGCATTTTAAGAAAACACTATACTTGTAAACATGGAGGGAGCAAAACAGAAGACCAGAACAAACCTCCAGCCTTATGGATCAGATCGTATGGAGATGAACTTCCCTTCACAAACTGAAGAAGGCTGAATGTTCTTTCACAAAATTCAAGAATGTGCCATGATCCTACATGCATCAATGTTCCTCATGAAGCGAGCTTGCCATGATCAATTTCAATCAACTTAACGCAAAACAGCATGGAAAAAGCACAATCATTTTTCTAGTCTCACGCACTACTCTATAAAACTTGACCAGTTGATAGACCCAGAAGTTGAAGCCAGAGCAGTAATAGAAACAAGTGATTCAAATAAGGAATGGCTGACATGCATTGGGGTGAGAATTCCTGGCACCATGAGCATGCATCAGAACTCCCGAATATGCAATAAAGGAAAACATGTGGAGCTTAGGTTGCTACGATCAAAAGGAACAACAAGTGGGACGAAACCGTGATTCTAAGAGAAACAACATCAACAGAAATGTTAAAGCTGAAAATGCACTTACCCATTGTTGCCAAACATCAGCATGCTTTTGCATGATTTGAGCTCCAGGGCAGATAATCTTCTCTATGTTTTTTCAACTGCAACCTCGCCGTCAATTGCCTATAGAAGAGACTACGCTCATCTGCATTTCAGTCTCACTATGCTATTTTCAAGATTCTGAAACTTTTTGTACCAGCATAGGCCATCTAGAGTGAAACCTTTTTTTGAATTTCAGCATTTAGGACACTAATAAATTATTCAACTGTACAAATAATACTGCTTAAAATCATGCTGCGAACAAGTTATGTAATGAATGAACTGTTCTAGAACTCATAGATGATGAAGTCACCATGAATGAACCTGTTCCAGAATTCACAGATGTGCATGGATGCTACATCAAGTTTGAAACAAAGTTTTTCTCAAAGATGTGCATGCTTCATTGCCAGTTAGGTACTTTGATGCTAAGATAAGGCTACATAGGAACAGTGATTGGAGAAGGGAGCTTTGCAGAGAAGATAGAATGATAGCTGCAGATGGTATCTGTATATTCAATAGAGTCCAATATCAGTATCTGGATCTTACAGAGTTCCTGAAGAGATAGAAAACACTACTAGAAAGTATAAATTGCACAGCAGTAGAAGGAACATATCAGGGGTCTGAAAATATCAAGAAATAACAGGAAACAAACTTCACATGAACCTTTAACATTATTGGCCGAGAAAACATTTTGTTAAATATATCCAGTGATAAATCACATTTACACAATAGGTATTCAATTGCTCAATGTTATCAACAACATAACATAGATGATCAAGCTATTATGATGAACATTCACCATTTCTCACTGGGATATGATTTGCTGAAATGATCAATCTGCTCAAGGTATTTTATCATCAAGGAGACGCTGCTATAGCCCATAGGATTGTCTGTGATTGTGAGCACCAGCCTGATAAAGAGTAAGATTGTGTATGGCTTTAGCAAACAAATCTCTTAATTCAGGATATTGGCCAACAACAGATCGGGCCCCTCCCTCAAGGACACTTAAGGCACGTGCTTGCTCAAGAGCCTTGCTGTTGCCAGCATTCAGCGCCAGATAACACAACAGTTTAAGACCATGAAGTTGAGCTTGATCATTGGCCCTCAAGCTAAGTAATCTCATCAGAGGAGGAACCCCATCAAAGTCAATAATACTCTTTGAATGCTCTGAAGCATTCCAATTATCTGGACAAGCAAATTTCTCAAGTGCACTTGCAGCTTCCAATGCCACATCCATATTCCTATCACCAAGCTTCGTAACAAGAGTACCAATTATTCTGCTCTCCTTAGCAGAAAATGTCCTAGCCAAGCACCCAACTGATTTAATAGCTGGTATCTGCAATGAGTGATTATTTTCTTCCTGAATTACTCTCAACAGCTGATTGAAAACTGCCTTTGCTGCAGGAGAGTTGGTTTTAAAAGCAGCATGCCTCAGGTCAACATTGGCCTCTGCTACAGCTGTAATCTCCATAATTGTCATCAAACAATTATACTGCAACTCGCCCTTCTCATTCTCTATGATCTTTGCTAAACAGATCAGCCCTTTAGTCTCTGTAATTTTCCGGCTACCCGATAAACTACCTTTACACAACTTCCACAGTGCATGTGCGCAACTAACCTGCAACTTAAGCTTCATTTCAGGTGGCTCCGCCTCTCTCTCCTTCTTGTAATGGCCACCCCTGCTACTACCGTCCGAATTTGAAGAGAACGAGGAATAACCTGACAAAATAGTATGTTTTGGGGACTTCTGCGACATCTCTTTGTTCATCTGTACAATAGAATGAATGCTCGCTTTTGCAGTCTGTGGCTTTGCCACCTCCAAAACCAAATCCATAGACAACAAAGAAACCAGTGGCCTTGAAACATTCTCCCGGACAAGCTCCTCCCTGGCTACTGGGTAGACATCGGCCATTCTGGCTACCAAATTCGCAACCTCCACCTGAACACTCATGGGCGCCTCACCCAAAACCCCTACTATTATCGGAACCCCTAACTCAGCTACAATCAACATCACCCTCTCCTGGTCATTTCCTATATTGTGCAGCGCATTTGTAGCCGCAATTTGCGCTTCAGCAGAAGCTCCCTCTTTCAATAACTTCAACAAAGGCAAGATTCCGCCTTCTTCCACGATAATTTTCTTATTCCTATCATTATCCTTAGCAAGCGAGGCGAGCTCATTGGCCGCGTCAACTCGGTCCTTCAAGTGACCCGTGTGAAGTGTGGAGATGGAAGACCAAACCCAGGCCAGTATCGGATCATTGCTAGCGATAGGTGGGAGAGAGAGGTTCGTACCTTCCGGCTCGAAAATGGAGAGAAGCCAACGCATGTCCCCGATGGAAGACTCTAGAAGGTTGAAGACCTTGCGGAAATCGGCGGTGGTGGTGATGGAGAACAGGTGGCGGAGGGGACCGCCGTGACGACACTTTCTGGTGAGCAAAAGGGCCCGCTCTAACGTCTTCGTGATATCCGCAGCGATGCGGCGCACCGGGCGGTCGTAGATGGCGGATGAAGCGGCTGCCGAGAGGCGGACGAAGGACCGGAGCATATGGGTGAGCGAGTCGACTTGCTTGGCAAGATCGTCGCAGTCACGGCGCGAGGAGTGAGCCTCCTTAGCCGATTTAATGACCCGGTCAGCGAGGAAGATGAGAAGGGAGAGCTCCTCTTGAACTGTCTTCTCTTCTTCCGGTGCCACAATAAGTGGAACGGCGACGGCACCAGCGGCGGCCATTTATGTTCCCTTCTGGGTCGGAATCGGACTCAGAAAATTGGGTAATCGAGGAAAGCAATTGGGCGGAAACGGAACGAGGAACAGAAGAAGAAAGAACCAGTCAAAAGACTTGGGGGTGTAGAAGGAAGCGAACACTGTAGAAAGAATTGAAAATGGAAGGTGCTGCGAAATATTTTACATGGAAAAGTACTTTTTGTCTGAAGTTTTGGGGTTTCGCGGTTGCTCGATTCTTACCTGCGCCAGGGGAATGTCTAAGCCGGTTCGGATGGATTTTTAACCGCCCATATTAACGTTAACTTGTTTAGTTTCATCCGACCAGGCCTGACCTGAGCTTGCGGAGTAAAGATTTTTTCTGACATAATTGCCCTTACTGCTTGATCTTATTACCATGGCATCTTCTCCACCAACCCCATTTGCCATTGTACACCTTATTAATTTGCTGCTTATGTCCATCTCTCTAGTCTCTCCCTTTGAATTTTAAGGATCCTAAGCAGTCAAGCAAAGTGGTAATTGAATTCTGGGAATTTTTTATACTCCATCCTTGCATAACCCCAGTAAAATGGTAATTGAATGCTCCTTTCCTTTTGAAGAATCATATCTCGGCAAATCTTCTTGACATCTAGAAATCGATAACAAGGACGATGAAGTTCGAATTGTGCGCTGCGATTACTGGGGCTGACTAGCGTAGGTTAATTATGTTCATGGGTTGATTTTCGCTAAGTGGGTTGAGATCAGATCATTTGAAAGTACTGATTTGGGGCTTGAACCACAGAAAGAAAGAGTCAAATGCTCAGAGAAGAAGAGTTAGCCTTGGCTGTGCTTCGTTGTTATTTGGCCTCGGAAAAGGCAAATTGTACATTGGCCTTCAAGTCAATGACGGTGGAGATCAGCACCCGCTGCAAATTTATGACCGGAGATGGGATGACGATGGGAGGACAATGAACTGCAGGAACTTGGGTGAGTATGGATTTGTAGAACCATGGTTTACTCAATCTAATAGTGGTGGGTTGGGTTAAGTTGGGTTGGGTAAAAATAAATTATAATTTATGAGTTAGTTCTACATTTAGAAAAATCATCAGCTTTTAAAAGAACCAACCCCAGGTATATGTATTAATATATTATAAAATTATAATTTTACAAATATAACTATTTATTAACAATTTTATTGCAGATGTTTTTATTCATTTAGTTTTAAACCTAATCCTAAGCTCTATCCCAATCCTACTCCACAAATGTATTAAATTCATAGACCATTGTCGGGCAAAAGTTGTGGGTGTAATTTTATTAGATTTTCGTGTCATTATGAGTATATGATATAAACAAAAAAAACTCGAGAATCAAAATCGAAAAACTCAGAACCATAATTCTGGTTTTATTCAATACTTAGTTCTTGAGTTGGGTAAAATATTTTTAAAATCAAACTTATTTCAGATTGGTTCAATTATACTAAAAACCTAAATCAACCCGAACCATAATCACCCATAATAGAAACACACGTGAATGGTAGAAGCAGAGCCTATTGGAAATTACAACCAACTTTGGGCTAAGAAATAATTGGCCCACACTCCATTTTATCTACTCTGCAATAATACGTTAATTTAGACAAAGTTTCGTATTTGCTATTGTGATCCTTCTTTATTTGGGGATTTTAATGCACAATATAGAAAAAATAATACTGCCTTATATTAAGTTTAAACACAAGATAATATTAACTTAGAATAAATTAAAAGCCCAAAAAATAACAAATTTGCATTATGAAAAGAAGGGCAAAAAGCACCATAGGTCCCAATTCTTTAGTTGTCATTGGAAATTAGTCCACAACCTCTACTTCATTACAAATTGATCTTAAACCTTTATAGTTCGTTACGTATTGATCCCCAGCTCTAGACAACAATAAGTTGGTATAAAAACTCGATTTATAAAGAGAAGAAAACATGCATTCACATCATAAATGGAATTTGCAGCTTGTATCTTTCTTATTTGCATCACTAAACTAAACAAGTCAAGATTGTCTAGCTTAACAAATATTAGTAAGGAAGTGGAAAGGCTTTCAAAGTCAATATATAATAGCACTTTTTTTGAATGGTTGGAAATTAGTTACCTTGCTTTGTGGACTTGTTGTAGAGTTTTGGGAACCAAATAAAATGTGGTGGAAACTAACCGAAACCCTACAGGATCCAAGTGAAATAAACTAAATCAAGTGTTTGAAATTTTTTATACCTAATCCGCTAGGATCTTCCACCTAACTATTGAGTCGAATCATAAACTTAAACAGTTGACATGTTTAAGCTCTCTGCAGTATCCACATGAACCACTCGGATCACCATGCCTTCACCACATTTCGACAGCTGCATTCCTCTTACATCCGTAGTGCTAGATTGCGTTCTCCAAGGAAAGGCAAAAAAAGAATGTGGCTGGAATTTAAAAAATCGTCTGATTTTGCCCTTTGAGATGCTAGGGTTGGGGCTACAAAAATTCTCACTATATATATATATATATATAATAAGGCTTAACACTCAAGTCTAATGGGTTTCAAAACCCTAATACAATTAAGTTTAATTTCAGGCTTCATAATGGCCTAACCTCTTGGCCAATTATTAATCCAAAATTATCATGAAACCAAAACTCAAACAATTTAGCACATGCACTCAAATAATTCAATTGGTTTTAAGTGTACGACCCAATAAGCTCTTATCACATTGGTAATGATCATAAATCACATTTATGATCATAAACAATGAGTAGTGTCTAGCAACACATCATTGCAACCCAAGTAACAAGATAGTCTGTAATTTGACTAAATCTCCATGATCATTATTCGTCTATGTCATTGTCCCTTTATCCAAGATATCAAGACTGAGCATGAGATTTGGAATGTGTCACTCTCGTACAACCCAATCTAAGGTTTCCTAAAGACTGAGTAAACTGACTAAAATTGATTGCACTGATATCCCATATCCACTCATCTGAGCATAGCCATATATTTTCTCAGTCTTACTCAATCAAGGGACCCAAAGATATTACTCCCGTTACATAGGAAGAATAAATTTTATCTTGATCATACAAAACACTCTGCATAATATGTAACATACCCAATAATTATCTTTATGTTCACTTAGTTACGGCAACAAAGGGAAGTATCAAAATATGTGACTCACATATAGGGAAATTTTATAACCTTAGGTCAAATGGCTACATATACCATGATCACTACGAAAATCACTTATGACACTCATATAACAATTCATAGAGTATTCTTATGGTGAGTCGGTCTAGTACATAAGCTCTCCAACTTATACCCATATGTAGACTACATATCACATATTAGTCTCTACACATGATAGTCTTTATGTATTAGTGCAACCCACTGCACAATAATATTATACTAGGGACATTTAAGAATACTATTATTCTAATGTTATAATTATTTTTGATTATGTCACACAGAAACAAAACAACAAACACAATTACTAGATTAATGTCTCAATAAAATATCATGACTCAATGTGCAAAAGCCAATCATCTTATGATTGGCTTTTAGGCACAACACTAACACTTGTGTTGTAGAAAATCTTATGCAAAAAGCTGATCTATAACATATGATGATTTATAGATGGTTTGAACGGTAAGCTGAGCCAAAAGAAGAAATAGCTGTTAATAAATAAATAACTAGTTTATCTAAAAGAATGAGTAGAAATTGATAAAGGAACAAAATGTTAAGCATAAATAATAAATAGTTACTACTGAAAGAACAAACAACTACTAATAAAAAAACAAACAACTACTTATAAATGAAAAAAAATTAGTTTATCTAATAGAATAAGCGGGAATAGATAAAAGAACAAAAAACTAATAATAAAAGAACTAGAGCTACTAATACAAAAGAAAAATAACTAGTTTCTTTAAAAGAATAAGCAGGAACTCAGAAAAGAATAAATTGCTACTAATAAGAGAACAAGCATCTAGTTTTAAGCTCTTTTAATTTAGAATTTGTCGATTCCATTTCTAAAGCAGAATCAAAATAAGTGCACATATGCCAAAGGAAAGGAGAAATTATACCAAAAACTCAAAGCAAACAACTCAAATTAGAGTAAAACAACCGAAACATGGGAAGAAAAAAATTTCTAGGGTTTCATTATGAAAATTAAAATTATAGCAAACAAATTAAAGGAACGAATAAATTGAACATAAAATTTTTGTGAAAGGGTTTCTTCGCTACTTGATTATGCCATTTTTTTATGGACATCTTGATTACCGTCACAAATTTCAAGAGAATAAAATTGAAGACACTACTAAAATTCAGTCATTTTCCAACGGTTTATTTATCAACTGTCAGATTACCAATGCATTAGATTGTTGGTAAAAAATTTTAAAATTTATTATCAACATCAAACAGTTGGCAATTTACCAATAATCCAATACGTTGGTAATTTATCTCTTTTTCAATTGTTTAGCTATTGGTAACTTGCCTATAATTTAAATCGTTCGTAATTACCAACAAAAATAGCCGTTGGTAAAGATTGACCCATTCGAAACAATGATGACAAATTTGGGACGAAGGTAGAGTTTTTACTCTATTTCAATTACAAAATCATATATATCATATTATCAAATATATCATATATATATTATATGATAAACATATATTATGATATATTTATACATATAAATATGTATATTATTATTATTATTATTATTATTATTTATTATTATCATGATACAATATGATAGATTATGTTATATGATATATTATATTATGATATATTATATTATACATACATATATGATAAATTAATATAATATGATACATACATATGTTAAAGATAATAATAAAATTTTTATAATTAATATATTATTACAATAATAATAATAATAATAATAATAATATAATGTATCTTATATATTAGAATGTATCATATATTATAATGTATCATATAATTATGGCTTTAATGTATATTGTGAGATTAAATCTCCTTAATATACTATTGTTGTTCTTGTTATTGTTGTTGTTGTTATGATATTATTTATATATCTTATATTAAAAGCCCATAAAACATTAACTTAGCCCATATAAAGCCTTAACCTATCTCTCACCTCCCATTTCCCCTCCCTCGCCGCCTTTCCCCTTCATCGCCCTCGCCTAGCTGCCTCGCCTTCTCATCTGCCTCCCTTTGCCCTCCTCTGATTCTCCCTCCTCCTCCCTTCAGCCCTCTGCCTCGTTCACCGTTCTCTCTCGCCTCACTCGCCACTTGACTTCACATAGCTTTGCCTTCGATTCTCCTTATTCAATTTGCCGTCAAATCTCCTGTATCATTTTCTCTCCTCCATTCACGTCATGTCTCCTTGGTGGCCGGACATTTGTCCTTGGTCTCCTCCGTTTGTGCCTCTCTTTGCTGTCCTTTGTCGCTATCTAGCCACCGTCCTTCTTATACTCCGAGCTCTCCGGCTGTCATCTTCTTCACACTGATCACTGTCCTCGGTCTACAGATGATATTATCCTCCTCGCACTTTACTATCTGATTGTTTTTAGTTTCATTTTTATTTTGATTTTTGGCTTGATTTTGGTGCTAATCTGATCCAAATTTGACTTGATTTTTTATTTTTTATTTTGATTTTGGTGCATATCAGATCTGATATTTCATTTTTTAAAATTTTTAAATTTTTATTTTTAGTTTGGTTTTCTAATTTCTAGTTTAAGGTTAAATTTAGGATTCATTTTTTAATTTTGGTTTGATTTTTTATTTTTGTCCAGATTTGATAGATGTTAAATTTTTAATTTTTAAATTTTGTGATTTTGCATTGAATTTGAAATTTTTTGATTAATTTGTCTTAGTTTGGATTGATTTCGTAATTTTTGGAAATATAAAATATATTTTTTTCATAAATATAAAATATAATGTTAGTAAAATATAAAATATATTTTAAATAAATAATTTTAATTTGTTAAAAAAATAGTAGTTTCCAATGGCTTACCCATTAGTAATTATTATAACTTTTTTTTAATAGTTACAATTTTATCAATGACTTACCAATAGGTTGGACAGTTGACAGATTATCAATGGCCTAACTTGTTGGTAAATACCAACAGTCTAAACCATTGGTATTTTACTAATAGTGTAAACCGTTGGTATTTATCAACGGTTTAATGTTGAAAAAAACTTTGCCCGTTAGAAAATTAGCTTTCTCTACAGTCGTTGGTAATTACCTACTATTAAATTTCCAACGTGTTCGCATTGAAAATTATTAACGGTTCAAATTTTGACCATTGGTAATATGGTTTCCAACATTCAATTTACCAATGGGCTGGTTCCAACGGCTATGCGTTGATAATTTTGAATTTTCCAATGGTTAAACAACCATTGGGAAAAAGCTTGTTTTTTAGGAGTGAGAAGTAAATTTGTGAAGGAAATCAAAGAAAACAAATTAGGAAATAATACATCTACTACCAGAAATTGTAAAAGAATGAAACAAAGGATGAATAACAAAACAATGCCTCTATCACATTCCAACAGATGTGTTCCTCTCATGCCCATAGTGCTAGCTTGCATCCTCCAAGAAAAGGCAAAAGGAAAGTGCAACTGGAACCTTTCATAACCCTTCTGATTTTGTCCTTCTTGGAAGGCTAGGGTTAGGGTGCGAAAATCCTTACTATATGATGTATATATAGTGAGGGTTAACTCCCAATCCTAATGAGTTTCAAAACCCTAATCCAATTAGGTTTAATTTCAGGCTTAATAATGGCTTAACTTTGGGCCAATTATTAATTCAAAATTATCATGAATTCAAATAATCCAATTGGCTCTAAGTGTGTGACCCTATAGGCTCCTACCATGTTGGCAATGATCATAAATTGCATTTATGATCATAATTAATCAGCAGTGTCTAGCAACACATCATTGCTACCCAAGTGACAAGATAATCGGTAATTTGACTAAACCTCTATGATCATTATTCGTATATGTCATTGTCTCTTTGTCTAAGGATATCAAGACCAAGCATTAGATATGAAATGTGCAACTCTTGTAAAGCCCAATCTATGGTTTCTTAATTCTTGAGTAGACTAACTTAAATTAATGACATTGATATCATATATTAACTCATTTGACCATGATTATGCATTTTCTTAGTCTTACTCTATCAAGGGGCCCAAAGATATCACTTCAATATATAACAGGGGCAAATTCCATCTTGACCATACAAATCCCTTCGTATAATATTTGACTTACCTAATGACCACTTTTATGTTCAGTCAGTTATGAGCAACATATAGTAGTATCAAACTATATAACTCACATGTAGGGAATCTTGATGATCTTAGGTCAAAGGACTACATACACCATGATCACTATGAGAAACACTTATGACATTTATAGAATCATCCATCTAGCGTTCTCTTGGTGGGTCATTCCAGTACACAAGTTCTCCAACTTGTATCCATATATAGATTACATATCTCATATTAGCCTCTATATATACTAATCTCTATGTATTATTGTAACCTGCTCCACAATAATATGAGATTAGAAACATTTAAAAATATCATTATTCTAGAATTATAATTATTTTTTATTACATTATGGAGAAACAAACAACAAACATAATTATTGGAACAATGTCTCAGTAAAATATCACAACTAAAGGTGCAAAACGCAATTATCTCATGATTAGCTTTAGGCACAACACTAACAATACATAGCCTTGGTTTGAGCATCTGAGAACTAATTAGAACTTCAGGATACTTAAATAGAATTGAACTATCATGCAATCCCAATCTATCTAGAATAAGCTGCTCTAGTGAATTACGTTCAAAAAAATTAAACCGTTAACAAAAATTAGTTCTAATTGGTTTATCAAACCAAAAGCCTTTCCAATTTATTTTTGTGTTTACAAGAAACTATGATGAGGAGTAAATAGTGCTTGGAATTAATTGAAACTCAAATCCAAAGTGAGCAACCTGTTTTTTCTCCATAACAACAACTTGCAGTAAAGAATCGAAATTCAATTGAATACAAAAACAAGCCAATCAAGTTGATTCAATAGATGGCTCTATTCTACAAAACTTTTAGGAATTTGTTGACTTGCAAGTTGCAAATTATGTAGCTCCATCCTCATATGGTATTTTTTCTTGGCCAAAATCAATGGAATGTTTATTTCAGTCCTCCATCATCTTGGTTTCAGATCTTTTTGTTGCCATTGTAGTCTATTAGATCTCTTTGCTATCTGGGTTCAAATCTCTTCACTACTATAGGTTAAGATCTCTTTATTGCTTTTGTTGGCCAAAATCACTAATTAATCATAATTGAAGTTGTCCAATGAATGTTCTGAACTCTGCAATTTCTTTTGTTGTGGTATGGTGGAAAAAAGAAATTTGGGTTTGATGCGAAGAGTAGTGAGGAGGAAGACAACTCTGCATAGGCGAAAGCCATGGAGAAAAAATTTTGGAGTAGAAAAGAAAATGATATTATTGAAAATTATATCTTAATTTATGATAGTGGTCTATTTTTTAGCTTTAGATTTTGTCATAATCAATATGTAAGAAATGGTGTAAGACTTTTAGCCTTACACTAGTATAAACAAATTCCTCCTTTTTATGTATATCTATAAGTGAATCCTTCTTGCTAGTGGCAGATGTATTAAGATGGCAATGGGTTCTATGGACACCATTTTAGAAGAATGAAACAAAAGATGAATAACAAAACAATGGATCTGCTACCAAAAATCACAAGATATGTAGTAGATGTATTGAAGGTTGCAGGAAAAATGGATCAGAGAAGTAAATCATCACAAGAGAATGAGGTCGGAGAACTAATTTGAAATCAGAGGAAATCATCTTAGTTCAGAAGCACTATTTCCGCCTACCTTTTTTTGTCACCAATAATGTTGGAGTATGTGATTGGTGTTTTTTTAAAAAAATCATCTGAGAAGCATGATTTGAGGTTTTTCTAAGAGTTATTGATCCGTGGTTCGGAGAGAGAGAGAGAGAGAGAATTCCTTGAGATTAAATGGCAGATTTCATAAACTTAGTGTATTTGTAGAATGTTGGTAGAATGATAATTTGTTAGAATTTACAGCTCAATGGCTTATTTGCCATTTTATATAGTTCAGGGTGCACTGTATCTATATTAGTATTATAGGAGGGTGGTTTATGGCATAAGTGTAGCTTACATAGTAGTACTTTCAATTTTGTTTAGAAGAAATAAAATAATACTGATAATGATCTTAAAGAACACTTTTAGTCTTACAATTTCACACATTTTCTCCATTCAAAAGTGTGCACGCATCTATATATATAGGGCATGGATCCATTTACACTGGTATAAGACTTTTAGGCTTACACCATGTTTTGGCTAATGATTCTAATTAAATCTTATGCTTTAAAATACATCACTAATCATGAAATTAAGATACAATATTTAATAATTTCATTCATTTATTGCTCAAAATTCCCCCACTGTAGCACATGAGTTGTCTTCTTCCCCACTACTCATTAAACCCAATTCTCCTTCTTCAGATTACCTGAACGACTATGCTACATCAGAATATTACTATGCTTTAGAGAAGAAAACACAATAGAGTTTACAATGGGGAATTTCAATCATGATCAATTAGAAGTTTCTCTCTTCAATCATTTGAATTTTTCTTTTGTTGGTTAGCAAGAAATTCTATTTAGTGAAGGGTTTTAATATCAATGGGGAAGGCAAACCTAAGACATCATACAATTTCATCTTTTTGTTATTCTATTTTTCTATAGTTACCCAAACTAAGATCATAACTAAGGTCAAGTTTTCGTTCTCTTTATATGAATTTTAATATTTACTTGGTTTGCTAAAAGTGAGATTATTTAGTTTTTTAATGAATACATTTGGATCAAGATCCTATTATGGAAGATTTATAATGCGGCATGGGTATACAACAAACAAGTAGTAATCATGATATAGAGGTAAGCATTTCTGAAAATCATCATGCATTATTTGGCCAAATTAATGAACCATACGTAGGGTAGGTGTTTTATTATTTAGACAGCAGTGAAATATTTTACAAAGCTTTTGCTAAAGAAAAAGGCTTTGGAATTCTAGTTAGACCAAATAAAAAATGGCTCATAGTAATGAAGTGATCAATTGCTTTTTTGTTTACTGTAATAAAGGCCAATATATGCCTGAAGGTGGAAAAAACCAAAATGATACTGGGAAAACTAAAAAGAAGTGCTCAACAATAAAGACCAGTTGTAAGGCATCACTTAGGTTGGCAAGACTTAGAAAAGGTAAAACTTGGCTTTTTAAATCATACCTAAATTTTCACAACCATAATATGGCTATATGGTCATCTTAAATGTGTTTGTTTCTTAAGATGCCATAAGAATATGACACTAGTAGCAAAACGGCTAGTTGAAAATTTTGATGAAGAAGGGCTTTCTACCATAAAGGTAGAAACACTATTTAAAAGTGCTGAAGGTGAATTTACTAATAGATTGTTGGAATGCCTTAAGAACTTTATGGAGATTAAAACTTCCTGTGGAAGATGCTAGCCTATGTAACTTTAAGTTATTGCCAGGAAAAAAACAAGCCAAAAACCCAGACCTTTTTATGCAATTCAATATGATGGTGATGCACGCATTGTCAATTTATTTTCAATGGATACTTGGGCTTGATTTTTCATATGAATATTTTGGACATGTTATTACATTTAATGCAACTTATAAGACAAATAAATATGATATGTCATTTGCACCATTTGTAGGTTAAAGCATCACTATCAGTCAATCTTATTTGGTTGTGCTTTTCCACAAGATGAATTTGAGCAAAGTTTTGTTTGGTATTGAAAGGCTTGAGGCAATGTACAGGAAAAAGCTACATTACAGTTCAACATGCATATATTGGAGCAACTATAAGAAAGGTGTTTCAGCATAGTTGACAAGGCTTATGTCTAGCATATAAAGAACAAATTTCCTAAGAAGCTTTCACACAGACTATAAAAGGTTTATTTTTTACCGTGAGATAAAGAAATGCATATATAAGATACACAACATACAAGAGCTCACTAATGGTGTATTATGGACTTGAGCAAAATGAATGGTTCCAAGTGTTGTACATGGCAATAGATATGCATGGTGAGGACCTTTACTTTATTGTGCATATATGTAATTTTGGTGTTTTGACTTAAAACAAAGCCTCCTACTTTATTGTGGTTTAGATACCATCACAAAAAGGTGCTACCTTTAAATGTTTTTGGAGATGTGCATTGGTAATTACACAATGTCTAATCAATGTTTTGCATTTACATAAGCAAGGAGCACTATTACATCACATATCAGCAATTTAGATCCCATATTTTGATGGTGACGGAGTAGTTTAAGTTGTGTAACATTTCTTTCATAATGCAATTAGGGGTATAAAGACTTTTATTAGGTAACTCAAGTTTAACTTAACTTGAAGCTAATTGAGCTAGGTACTATCAAGCTAGAGCTCGAGTCGAACACTATGCATATCCTTATAAGTCTGAGGGGCCTTAAAAGTATCTAACATGCACAAAACCTAATGAGCCTAAATGGCCTTGAATGCCTAATTTATTTAACCAAAAAACACCCAATTGCCAGTAATTTGAGCTTGTACATATAGGGTTTCGGGAGCTAAACAAGCATAGTAGACAGTAACCAAAACCCTCTAAGATCCAAGTGAAATGGAGTAAATTGGATGTTCAAAAATTTTTACCTAGTTGGCTAAGATTTTTACCTAATTGTTGAGTCAAATCACAAAGACTTGAACAGTTAACGTGTTCAAGCTCTCTATGGTATCCACACAAACCTCTCGAATCACCTACTTTTCCCATTTTCTCCGAATGTCTCATCCACTTCTTCCTCCTCTTCACTACCTCCATTTATTTTTCCTTCCTTATCCCATTTTCCCATTTGCCTTCTTCTACCTTTTCTCTGATCTTTACCTTTTCCTCATCTACCAAGTTTTCTAATCTTTGTTTATTATTGTTCATGTTCTTAGTTCTTTTGTTTCTTTTGTTTCTTTTCTCCTTCTCTCTGTTTCCATTTCTATGTTTTTCTTTCACAGGGCCAACTATAATCATCTCAACCATGATCATTACCATTATCTCTATCGTGCCTTTGCCTTTTCTCAAGACTTTATTTATCTATTTATTTTTTGATAGCCTTTTCATAACGATTTTTTGGTTCATGGTTTACAACGGTTTTGCCGGTTTTGGCTAGTTTTTTACTAGGTTTGACCTTAGTGTGTTTAAGTTAGAACTTGAAGCGTAGAACCTGGTAGTTTGCAATCAAGCCGATTGAACTAGATGGTCCGGTCCAGTTTTAATATCATTGTTCATGTGCCCATCTTCCCCTGGAAGAAGAGAAATGAAAATATTTTTTTTTAAAAAAAAAAAGAATATTGGCCCTTTTAAAGTTGTAACTCAACACAATTAATTCCTTTTCCTCAATCATTTCCACCTCTGTCTCTTTGTTTTTTTTCTTGTCTCTCAACTTACATTAACAAAAGACCTAAAATTTATTATTTGGGTAAAAATTTGTGGATAAAAAATTTAATTCTTCAGGTCAATTTTAAATTATTTCATTTATATAATTAATTTCTTTGGAAATTAACTTTGTCATTTATAATTTTTTTTGTTAGTCTTGTTTGGTTTAGATTTATTTTTTATTTGTTCGTCATTGTTCCTATTTATTTTTAGATTTTTCATCTGTGATTACCTATATATGTGAGGCGGTAGAGCAGAGCACAAGCATGAAGCATTTATATAATATATATCTTGTTGGGTTTGACTTAGCTAAGGGATGATAATTGGGTGGGTCGGGTCAGGTTTGAGTTAAGCAATTCAGGTTAATGTTTAATTGGGTTAGCATGAATTTGGTTTTAGGTCGAGTTATCTAGGTTCAAATTAATTTCTAGTTGAGTTGATTTCAAGTTCAAGTTGGGTTGGTATAGGTTTATTTGAGTTCAAGTTCATTACAAGTCGGGTCAATTCAGTCTTCGTAACTTCAGGTCGGGTTTCGAGTTAGATTCAGGCTGACGTTTAGGTTCACTCAGGTTGCTGGTGTATAGGCTAAAATGACTGAATCGATCTAATTTATTTTTTCAATTTTTTTGAATTTAAATTAAAGAATTTGATTTTTTTGGTTTGGTTTAATTTAAGTTATTTTTTCTTTTTTCTAGTATATTTAATTAGAAAAATGCATAGAAACTTTCTTAGTTATAGTTTAGTACGTATTTAGGTTATTTAACATTGTTGGTAATACTCGATTGTTTTTCTCAACTCATACCCTCAAGTTATTACTACACAAGTCACTCAGACTCTCACTCAAACATGTACACTACAACAATTTTTCCATGCTCATATTGTAATGAATTTTCTATAAAATTTCTATGAAATACAACTACAGTTCACTATTAGTGACTAAACTATAAACTTTTAGAATTTTTGGGTGGAAGTGCAAAGATTTCAAAGTTTAGGGACCTATGTTGTAAATAGTAGGGGTGACTAAAATGAAATCTTTAAAATTTAGGTACCTTATTGCACTATACTTAAAAGTTTAGGGATGAATATTGTAATTTTGACAATTACCTACCAAAATCAATAAATTAATTAAACTTAGAATTTATTTGTTTTGGAAAAGCCTAAATATGAGACTTACTAAATCTTGAAGTCTCTTTCTCAAACATGAGACTTACTAAATATAAAAATCCTCAAAAAATAGAAGTTACTAAATATGAAATTCCAAAATATGAGAATTACTAAACATAGAAATCCAAAAAAAATGGAGTTACTAAAAAAGGCAGTCGCATCTCCAAATATGATACTTACTAAATATGGAAGTTCTAAAAAATGAAAATTACTAATTATGGAAGTCACCTTCCCAAAATATGGGATTTACTAAATATGAAAGTCCTAAAAAATAAAAGTTACTAATTATGGAAGTCACCTTCCCCAAATATGGGATTTACTAAATATGAAAATCCTAAAAAATAGAAGTTACTATAGAATTTCTTGTATTTGTGACTAGATAAGTAAAACCTACGCCCTATCCATTGTATCCATATATATTTACATTCCAATACTACACTTTATAGCATAAAACAAGTGTGAACAAATTAAATCCTGTGTTCCTCCCTTATCTGGAGATATGCACAACTTAGACATTAAATATGTATGAATTAGATATACAAAGAAAGTGAGAGATATGTATAAATAATGTGTAACATATGTACAAATGACATCATAGATATATCACAAGAACAACATCCCATAAAAAAAAAACAGGTGTGAATGTATCAATTCTTACTTTCCACCAAAATTTGAGATATATACAAATGTATAGGAGATATGAATGAAACTTTATATATAAAATAAGTGATAAATATGTATAAAACATGTGTCACGTATGTACAGGTAAAATCAGAGATATGTTACAAATATATACAATTGTATGTACGAGATTCATATTTTTGTAAATAAAATGAAAATTATGACAAAAGTTCAATTAATATGCAAATAAGCTTAGAGATATGTATAAATCAAACAATTGATATAAATATTTATTATGAGAGGTTTGTATAAATTACGTGAGCCAAGTGTACAAAAAAATTATTATGAGAATTGTAATTGATTTGTATGAAATTTAATGAATAAAAGCAAGTGACAGATGTGTATAAAACATGTAACAAATATATACAAATAAAATTGCAAAACTGGAATTGATATATTATTTTTATTTATAAATAATTTGATAATTTCTTGCACATTATCTTTTTACATGTTTACTTATGAATACAAATTTTAGCTTAATAATAAAATTTGGGGTAAGATTGAGTAAAAGAAGAAACATTAAGGGCTAAAACTAAATAAGCTCAAAAATTGGGGTAAGAACTTGTTGCTCACCATCAACGTGTCATAGTGCCTTTTCCAACCCCAAATCAAAGCTCTCCAGTCACGATCCCAATCACAACCTACATGAGCTCATGAACCCAGACCCAAAAGTGTCATCAGAAGCCTTGTACAAAAGCACAAACGTTGGCCACATGGGTTTCTCCAAAAACCCAATCATCATTTCTGACATTGATGCCACCACCATTGTCATGACTGTGCCCATAACCATCATCACCGATGGCTAGCAACATCAAGAAACGACGGCACGGGCTGTTGTAGGAGCCATTGCCATTGGTTGGAGGAAGAAGCTAACAGTAGTCTTCACGATGAAAAGAAGCAAGGAAGAGAGAGACAAGAGAGGCAAAAAGGGGTGAGACATGATAGGAATTTTTAATTTCAGTAAGGGTGTTTCAAATTTTTGCCTATAAGGCATATGTAAAGTAAGGCATATTTTTTACTAATGCTTTGTGACTTACTTAAATATGGAAGGTAATAAAAGAGGAAAGCTAAAGTTTAGGGTAAGGGTGAAAATCGGGTCGTGTCAGGTTTAGTCATCTAGTCATCTCGGGTTCAGGTCAGATTAGTCTTAAAGTTTAGGTTATTTCTAATTCAGGTCAATTAAGACTCGGGTCATTTGGGTTCGGGTTATTTGGGTATTTTGGGTTCGGGTCATTTGGGTTATTTGGGTCATTTGGATTTTTTGGATCATTTGGGATTAGATATTCTCGGGTCATTTGAGTATTTTGGGTTTGGGTCTTCTTGGGTTTCAATTCAATTAAGTTCAGGTTTAGGTCGGGTTAAGTATAATCAAGTTTGGTTCGTTAACCTTTTTCATCAAATCAGGTCATGTTGGGTTTGGGTTTGGGTGGGTCAAGTCATGTCATCAAGTTAGGTCATATTTTGCCATCCCTAACTATTAGTACACAAGAAAATAATTTATTAATTTTATGTTTACTTTTGGACATTTTAGTGTTGTTTGCTTATGTCCTTAACAGTCCCTATTTGTTTTTATTCTCTGACACTTGTTTGCTTTTGATTTAATTTATATTGTTTTACTTTTTGTCCCTGTTTGTAGGTATGTTTGTGTCCTTGTTTTATATTTCTTTTGTGTTTTGGTTTAATTGCTTTTTTCTAGTTAAGTTTTAACTTAGACCACCTCCGTCCCAAGTTCTTTGAAATAGTTGACTTTTGGTTCTAGTTTGACTTGAATTTATTTATATTATTGGTTGTTAGAAAAAAATTTAAAAAATATGTTTAGAAACTAGAAGTCTTTATTTATCATTTATATAGAAATTTTTTTATTTATATACTAAAAATTGAAAATAAAAAATCATAGATTAATTGCTAAAAAGTGAGTGTTTCAAAGAATATGGGATAGAGGGTAGTAGTTGTTTTGATTTTCAGCAAGTATGTTGAGGTGTTTTGAAAAGTAAACAACACCTAATTCTTTTGCTCATGTTCTTGAAACATCAAACCTAGTGGAAAAATGACCAAAAATTGAGGAAACAACATCTGGGATTAGTTTTAATTTTGGAGACGAAGAGCAAAATACCTACCAAGTATTGAAAATTTGATTTGAATACTTTTTCGGCTAATCCAGGAGAATAACCAGAAATTGAAAGTTTCCTTGTACGTCAAAGAGATAATGTTAAAAGAGTCTACCTTCAAATGAGACCTTGTCAACCTCACCATCATAACTTTCAAAGAATAAATATTAGAAGTAGATCATGTTAATTCATTGTGTTTTGGTTTGATGATTACAAATATTGGTTGGAGTACAATATAAAAAAGGAAGCAACTTTTTTGCTTGTGTTGTTATTTGCTCAAACCTGAGATCAAAAACCAAGGTGGTGTAAATTCATTTTCAAGTAGCGGATTTAAACATTGGAACAAGAGAGAATAGCTAGATGTCCATGATGGTAGTAGTGCACACAACCTAGTAGTTCAAAAGTGTTAAGATTTGATGAAGCAATCTCAATCCATCAGTTCTTCTTTTGACAAACAAATGAATTTTGTTAAAAATGAGTATAAGATTCAATTACATGCTTCCATTGATTGTGTTAGATTTTTATTGCGGCAAGGATTGGCTTTTTGTGACCATAATAAGCATGAAGATTCAAATAACAAAGGAAACTCTTTTGAACTTTTACATATCTATGCAGAGTACAATAAGAATGTAGGTCGTGTTGTATTGAAAAATGCTCTTAAGAATTCACAAATGATTGCCCCTTCAATCCAAAAAGATATTATACATGCTACTGCAGTATAAACCATTAAGGCTATAATTGGAGAGCTTAAAAATGATTTTTTTTTTGGATTTTAGTGGATGAATATTGTAACGTTTCTTATAAAGAGCAAATGGCCTTCATTTTGCATTATGTGAATAGCAAAAGTTTGTTGTTAAGAGATCTATCGGCATTAAAAATGTTACTGTGTCACTTAAAGCTGTCATTGATTCGATGCTTTCAGAACATGAACTAAGTCCATCCATAATTCGGGGTCAAGGTTATGATAGAGCTAGTAACATGCGAGGTAAGTTCAATAGTTTGAAAACTTTGATAATGTAATAAACATAGTCTACATATTATATTTATTGGTTTGCTCATCAGTTACAGCTGTCACTTGTTTTTGTTGCAAATAATCATTTTGCTATTAATTATTTCTTTGAGTTGATTTACCAATTGATAAGTATGATTGGATCTTCTTGTCAGCGTCTAGTCAAGCTGCTGTGGAATGCCTAACCCAAGGGTATCTAGAAGCACTTAGTCTGAGTCATTGGAACTCAGACCATTGGTTACAATTGGCTAATTATTGCCTGCAGTAGAGAAACCCCTATATGCAACTACTGTTTGACCTACCTTGCATAAAAACTATACACCCTTAATCATCCACCTACGGGCACCTTAGAGTAAGTCATCACCTACCTAATCCTTACTTGCATATTTCCCATTCTTATTGTGCAGGGTAGTTGACTTTAGTTTGGGCCCCTTAGTGGATTATACTTACCAAGTCTAAGACTTGGTTAGGACACCCTTGGATCCTTCCTAGTGCCGGGGGTGTTACCCGCCCTGGGGTAGTCCAGTTATGGTGCCAAAACTGTGCATTTAAACTCCCAGGATTGGTAGTGTTCTGTAGGCCATCAGAACACTACCCTTAGTGTGCATACCCAGGTGGCCCTCTTTGGCTCTATGTAAACACATGAATATTAGTCCAACCATCACACACATATTCACATTTCATGCACACCATGGCAGCAAAGAAGGAAAACACTAGCACAAGTCTTAATCTTGGCTACCACACATTAGGCAATCTTATTAAATTCTAGTGACCAGCTACTGCACCTATAACTTCCACTAATAAAATGTATCATTCTAGCCACATACCACCCTATTTTATTTTCTCCATTATTAATTAAAGACTTAGATAAAACCAAGGAATTTTGTTTTACATCAATAGCCCACCTATGGACCAAGTTATGGATTTTTGAAGTTGGTTACAAAATTCTGACCAAATAAACAGTAACTCAGCCAACTTTGCAATGTCATATCTTTGGCTACAGGGATCTAAATCCATAAATTCCAAATCCCAGTTAACCCTCTAGATGTCCTCTAGATGTGGTCAAAATTTCATACCAATATTCATTCTACACAGGGAGATATTAAACTTTAGGTCCAGAGTCGAAATTCTGGCAACTTTTGGACCATTTTGCCCATACAATTTTTCCAAACCATGCAAACACTTCATTCACAAGGGGGAAGCCCTCCAAGGCTATCCCATGTATGTCCATTACACATAGGAATTACATTTCCTTGCTTTTAATGAATTTATGTGGCCAAAACAGAATTTACAAGTAAGCAGCCCATCATTCACACTTAGGCAGCTTTGCACCACATCACTTACATAGCCAAAACATTACTCAAATGTTCACATACTTGTCTCATTTTACATACAATACATGTAAATGCATACATTCACTAAAATATGGTCTTAACTCAGCTAAATACGCACCCTAGGTTACAGAAGGTCCTGAGACACAATGGACTCCAAAAACAGGATGCTGGACAGCTGCTGCACAACACAATAAGCACCATCACTAAAAATACCAAATGTGATCCTAAAATCACCAAAATTTCCAGATCATAACTAGACATATGGAAGTTCATGTCCCTGAAATTTAACAGAGAAATTCAAACGAAAACTATTAATTCGAATGTTCTCTTTCAGGTTCTCCTGAAATGGACAGGAAGGGGGTAAGTTTCTTGAATGAAACTTAGTAAAGGCTTATCAATAAAATCTTCAAACTCCAGCAATATACCTGAAATCCAAAGACACTAAAACACAAAATAAAAATACAAACACTCAAATATACACATCCAAATGCACAAACAAACACAGCAACAAACATATGAAATGCTGGCAGCAATAACACATTAAGGTTAGTCCATAATCATTCAATTAAACATTAAGAACTCACTATGGCAGCCCTCCTCAAGCTATTGCTTGGTCTTAAGAGGTCATTAGGTCTTAGTTAGTACTAACTTGGGCTCTAGAAACCCTGAATTTCACTGCCATAACAGAGCACCAAAGCTGTAGGGTTGAAACCCTTGGTGCAATTTCCCCCTTAACCTAAACTTGCTTCATCAAGCTCTTGGCTCTCTTCCAAGCTTAGGGTCTTAGGTTCATGGATGTTTGGGAATCTGTATTGAAAAATAAACAGCCATGAAACCCAGATAAAACCCTTACCTTTTGCTGGAAATTTGATGAACCTTAATAGAACCGAAAATAGGTTTTCTTGCACTCTTTGATGTCTTCTTTGCTTTCTCTTGATTTCTTAAGGTATGGTGGCTATGGAGGATTGTGGAAAAGGTTAAGGAAGAGTTCTTAGCTGCTGGAAACTGGAATTTAGGGAAAATGCCAATGAAATGAAGATTTTTCTTCATTTATACATCATTTTGACCTTGGTGGCATATATGCAAATTTTTTGAAACTTTGGCCAACACTTGGACAAATTATTTCCATCCATTTTGGATGGGAAAATGACATATTTTGACCTCTTTTAACCTTGGTCAACAGTCATTTTCACTTAGAAAAATCTAGGACACTTAGCACCTTAGTTGTCATTATGCCATAAATGGCAAACTTTGCCTCTTTGAGCACTTTGGTCCCCAACAATATATTTAATTCCTTCCATGTTCTTTCTTCATAATTCCATACATATCCTTTCTTCATAGTATCATCCATGTCCTTTCCATAGCCATATTTAGAAATTTGTGCAATTGAGTAACCAATCTTTGTAACCTTACAATTTAGTCCATAGGTTACTTGAAAATCAGGTAATATACCAATGTTTTCTTAAGGACCAAGTTATCATTGTTTTTGTCATTTAAGGGAGTGTATATTGAATACTTTACACTTCACAATTCATACACTATGGTGAAAATTAAAGCATATAAGTTTAAGTCCTTATGCTGTAATTTTCCCATTTTGTGAAAGTGGTAACAAGGGGTTCACAATCCCAACTCTTGGGTCACTAAAGTCCTAAAAGTCCTTGGACATCTCTAAAACCTAATAAATGTTGAATTAAGAATTACTCTTTTCCCAAGTAAGTTAACTACATTAAAAGTTGGAAAACAAGATAATGTGGCTAAGGTGCCAAACACATTGAGGGTTAAGGTTGTGTATGGTCAGTAAGTAAGGGTCAAAGTTTCAAGCGACCTAAGAATAAGTTCTCGAACCTTAAAAACTAGTGAAGGAACTAGCCATGAACCTTTAAGGGGGCTCCAAAAAGGCTAAGATGGGCTAAGGTCAAGGTTGGAAACCTATCAACCCAAGTTTAAAATCTTATGATCTTTGGGTGCTAGTGGAACCCTAAGTGGCCTAAGTCAAGCTTGTTGGGCTTGATAATGGTGTTTGCTTGGTAAGTGAGACACAAAGGAGTAGTAAGGGGTGGACAAGGTATTTGGGTTATGTAGAGTGGCTAAAGGGGAATAGTGCCTTAAGGGGATAGAAAAGGCATTAAAGAAGGGCAAAGGTTTTGTAGCCCTTCACCTTTTTCATGGTTTCTTGGTTCCACCTTGAACAATCATCATCCAAATCATCCCAAACTTACTCCAAAGCTCAAATACAACTTAAATTCATTGTGATTGCTTAGAGAACACTTAAAATCCCTTACCTCAAGCCTTGAAATGCAAGATCAAGCAAGTTGTTGTACACTATTCACCCATGACACTTCAAAAGTATTTTTGAAGTTCTAAGATAAATCCTTCATAATGGGCACCTAATTAAGCTTGAGGAAGACCAATATATGCTACCCAATCAAGTAAGAACCAAACCTAAGCTAGGGAAAGAGCATTTACCTTGATTTTGAGCTCAAACCTCCATAAACACCACTAAAATCAACAATCACACTTTTCTTAGCTTAAGCTTGCTTGTTCACACTTTGGGGCCTTCAATTTCATCAATAATTGATGTTCTCTTGAGCTTGGAAGGTTATCCAATGGTGGTGGAAGGAGAGAAATTTGTTTTGGGGTTAGGGATGATGAATAGTGATCATCTTCCAACCCTAAATGCCTTATAACCTCATTTTCTCTCATCCACTCTGCCAACTTTGCTTATCTTGTCACTTAACCTCCCAAACTCATCTTGGCCATGTGTTTTTGCCTTTATTAGACTTCCCATGGGCCCTAAAATAAGTCCTAAGGAAGCTACTTAGGCCCTTTAATTTATCTTAAGGCAATTTTGGCCTTTGGTGTCCATTTTACAACACTTGGCTTAAAACCACATTTTTGTACACTTAAGTCCTCCTACTAACTTCCTTGGTTCCTATGGGATTTAAACTTTATGGTCTTTCTTAATTAGGTTACTTTTAAACTTATGACCCTATTTTTACTAAATTTACAAACTTGCCCCTAATTATGGACAAAATGCCTTTGATAAGCCTTAGGTGCCTTTAACGACTTCCAAATCTTTTAAAAATGAACTAAATTGCTTGAATTGCATAATAAAACACAATATGAGGTACTTGCTTAGGATTTTATCTTACCTGGCCCGTTCGAGCTAGATCTATATTTGAGAGGCCTTTACATTCTCCTTAAAAAATTTAGCCCTCCAAATTTCATTTCCTAACTAAGCTTGAAATTTTCATGCAACCCCTTTTACATCCCTCTCAGTCCCTACCCATGGTCATTTTCCTTGCTAAGTTACTCATGGCCTTTAACCATGAGTTTACTTCAAACTCTTAGCTTCTTGACTTACCAGTCAAGAAACTTGTTATCGTACTTATCAGAAGATATTTCCTTGGAGACTGTACTTATTGCATGAACATTTTTCCTTGATTCACAAGGCACCTCCCTACACTCCTAGATCTCACTTTGGCCCATGTATCTTAGAGCTACCTGCTTTCTTTTGGCCTCTTGCCTTATATGGTGCTTCTATGAGTACTTAGCCTTACATTTATGTACTTAATCCTTCCTAGGACTTAGCAAAACCTTAGCCTAACTTAGGTGTTTTTTAGGTCACCACCTTTTAGTGCTTTTGACACACTTTACCTGGCAACTCTTACACCCAAATTAGGCACTTAAGCCATTTTAGGTGCATATTAGCCTTATTACTCTCATAGTACCATAGGCATATTAACTTCTAGTGGTAACTTAACTTTAACTTTCTTAGGTAGTTTCTTTACACTTACTACCTGAGTATCCACTAATTCCAAAGGTTCACAAGTTTAACACTTATAGCATTGACATAGGCACCTTAATCTGCTTGGACTCTTTAGCTTTTGGGTGTTTTTTGGTATGCTACAAACAACCTAAGCATTTAACCCTTGACTCCTTAAGTAATCCCTTAACACAAATAGGCCCTCGGCTACTCACTAGCCACTTAACCAAAATCTTTGGTCTTTAACTCTTTAGGTACCCCTGGTGTGCTTTTTAACTTTTTATTACCTAGGAATCTTTCTTCATACAACTAGGCTTTGTTTGGTAGCAAATTGTTCCTGGCCATTATAGCCTCTTCCTTAGGTCTATTTGAATCACTTAAGAGCCATCTTTGGCACCATTGAACAACTTTACTTAGGTGCCTCAAATACCACACACTGCTTAACATGATACTACCATATCCTATTAAGCCTTACTAGGGTTGCTTAACTCTCTCGGGTTTGCATTTAGAAAAAAGCTTTCTTAGGTATTACAACCTCTTTTATCTCCTTTAGGAAACATTTAGGACCTTTGGTTCCCAACCTTTTTCAATCTCCTCACTTACCCACTCAGGTACAGTTAGCACTTTTTTAAAGCTTATACCACACCCTTCTTAGCCTAGGTTAAGGAACCTTAAGTAAATTCAATCCTCTCTTGGCATCCTTATGTCCTTAAGGCTCTTTGGATCCATTAGACACAAACTTGCTACTTAGCCCCTCTTAGGTGCTACTCATGATCATGCACCATGTACATCCTTAGTACCCATCCAAAACTGTGGCTTTTATGCCCTCTTAGGGTTGACCTTGATATTGATACTTGCCTCCCAATCACTTAGGCATGCCCTTAGGCTGCTACATGGTCTAGCCCATCGTTATGCACTACCATGACTACTTAGTGCATCCTTGGCCTAACTAAGACCTCAACCTCCATATGCCTCTGGATGGCTTACTTAGGTGCTTGGAATGACCTCTGTTTACAGTTTAGCACTAAAAGTACTTACGCCACTTTTACTTATAGAGCTCTTACTAATGCGTCATTTCACGGGTACTTGGACCTTTCAAAACCTTCATTCACTAACTTAACTTCTGAGACTCACTAGGTTGTTTTGATGACCACGATCCACTAAACTTTATTCTTTTGGAGTTACAAATCCTTTCTTAGCTACCTTGCTATTCAAGAGCCTTCTTAGCCCCTCAGGCCTTTCTTAAGCTCTCAAATTACTTGGGTATGATACTTACCCTAGAGTACTTATGAGTCCTATGTTCTATTAAGATTTTTCTCAGAATTCCATAAAGCTCTAACCACCAATTCTGCTTGAACTTTCTAAACTAACCATGCATTACCCCTAGTCACACTTAACTCCTTCTAAGTAACTTAGATCACCATGAGCCTTAATTAGCGACTTAGCTTAAACATGACACTTAGAGTTTTCCCTTAACCACTTTGGGTTGCTTAAGTAGTGGAAAGCATTTGGGTCTCAAGGACCCTCTTTGGGTTCATGTAGGATGCTCCTCAAGCTTTATCGCCTTTACTCCTCTTTTGGTTCTCTCTTACACTCCCTTGCTAGGTTGTATCTTTTCAGTGGGTTTAAGATACTACACTTGGTCTCAAGTTCTGGGTTAACACCTCCAAGCCTCAACCTTTCTTACCTTTTAACTAATTCCTTTCCATCAGGAACTTAGTTCTTAACGACCAACTCTTGGTCCTAAGACCTGTGGGATTTGGCTCCCAACTTTCACCCCCAACAACCATTTGCAATTACCCACAAAGTTCTAGGGTACTATTATTCAATATTCTTTGCCAAACTAATGGTTTAGTCACAACTACCCTTGGAGCAATTATGGATTTCGCCTATCCACACTTCTTTTGGAGTCCTAGTTCTCTAGCCAAGTTAGTCACAACCATATACATAGCAATAATTAAATAAAATAAATAACTTACTACTACTATGTTGTAATAAAAGGTTACCTCCCTTTGCCTAGCTCTTTGACCGCTTAGTCAGTCCAAGTAAAAAGCTTAACTACTCTAAGTTTCCAGTAGGTGCTCCTTTAGTAGTTGAGGCAATCCTTCACACTTAACCTTATAAAGGCCTTACCCTTAGGAATCTTTCCCAACCGTTTCCCATTTGCCCACTTAAGCAATAACTTGTACTAATGTGCTCAACTTATTGCTTCAAGGATTCTTGCACCTTGGGTACTAGCCCAATTTATTCATTTTTCTCTTCTCCTTGGATGGTTTGGTGTTCTTACCATCAAATGGTCTCTTATTCGAGCCACTGCTCTAATGTTTTAACTCTTGCCATATGGGGTGGTATTTGTACTTAGTCTTCGTGCACATGGAGTGTAGTACACCTTAGCCTTTACCCCGTATACCTTTTGTGTTCTTGGTGTTGATGACACCCCTTGCCTTTGGGTGGTGATAGCATCACTTGGTCTTAGTGAACCTAGACCCTTACCATTAGGCCTCCTTAGTAACCTCTATTCCTTAGGGTTTATTTGTGCTTTAACCAGAAAATGGAATCACTTTGGCAACTTAGAACGGGACTCAAAACTGTTCATTAACACTATTCAATCACCTACCTCAAACCACCAACAATGTGAAAGTTAGACTCCAATGGAGTTTTAACACCTGTAACAACCTGCAACCGAAACCAGAAGACATCCCCAAGTAGCAACGCAACACTTATGATGTGTGTTAACCAATTACAACTTAGCACAAGGCCCAAATTTAATCTTATTATCTTATACCTCACATATTGTCTTTAGGTAAGACCACTAACTCCTGCTCTGATACCAATTGTAGTGGATCGCCTAACCCAGGGACATGCAAAAGCACTTATCCTGAATCACTAGAACTTAAACCACTTAGTTAAAATTGACTAATTACTACCTAAGGTTGAGAAACCCTATATGCAACGACCGTCTAACTTACACTGCATAGAAAATATGCATGAGTTGCTTTGTCTACGCAAACAATAATAAAATAATAATAATTAAAAACCATGCCGGTCAGACTTTGAAAACCAATACAAATCAAGCCTAAGCTGGAAAAACAATAGGTACTTAACCATTAGGTAATAATCGAGTGTTGTACATACAAAACTCTTATGTACAACCTAAAAGTAACCTTTATTAATCTAACTCTAGTGAAAACACTTGGTACTTAAAGTACCCTAAAAGAGACACTAAAGCATTCTAGAGCATACTTACACTAAGACTTTTTCCACTTAGCTACACCCTTTAACTACTCAAGTGTAAGCTTCATGGCCCTTTCCTTGTGCCACTTAGTCTCTTAATCTATTGAAACTATGAAAATACTTGTAATTACTCCAACACATAATCACGTAAACCTTGATCCAGAAAAAAGGTTTGCAAAATTAGTAACTGCAAATAAACTTAGCTTGGCATCATTTTTAGCTGTCAAGCCACTGATCCCATGCTATAACCCCCTAATCTGCGTAATATGGAACTTAAATGGATGAGTACATTAAGTACTCAAGGATTTCAAATAAATACCTGCAAGGGGAAAAGTAGGCAACCACAAACATATGCATAAATGTAAACAAAATACATAACAAACCCTGTAAGGAAACACAAAGAAACAAACAACCACAAACACAACATAACAAATATAATATGCCATCAATATTATACATGAAATCGGGACTTTCGTTACACCGGTTGGTGTAATTCTTGCTGCAAGCTCATACGGCTGGGGTATTGGGCACTGGCTTCTTGCATCCAAGATACTTTACCTCCAAAGCCCTGATGGGATCTCTTTGTGCAGGTTTTCGCTTACACACCCTTATCCATCTACTTATAGGCACCTTAGAGTAAGTTTTCACCTAGTCAATCCTTACCCACACATTTCCTTTTCTTATTGTGCAGGGTAGTTGACTTTAGTGGCTCTACTTATCAGGCCTCTTAGTGGCTTATATTTTCCGAGTCCAAGACTTGGCTAGGACACCCTTGGATCCTTCCTAGTGCTTTGGGGTTTACAACCTCAACCCTTGGGTCACTAAGGGTCTAAGACCCACCTTTGCCCCTCCTTAGAGCCCTTTCTTTTCAGGGTAAATTGCACGCGTTACCCCCAACCTTTTAATTCTGTTTCTGTTCTAACCCCAACCTTCATTTTGTTCGTTGCGCCTCCCTAACATGGCTAAAACGTTCCATTTTGAACCTTTTTTAGATGGAATCCATTATATTGGATGGAAAATGACACGTCAACATAAGATTGTAGGGAAAATATTTGTTTTAACCCTTGTAAAAATTTTCATTGCAAAAAAAAACCATAAAATTTTCAAATCTCCCTCTCCTTCCTTCCCAACGGTGCCATCTTCGGTGGCCCCATCTTCAGCCTTCCTCTCCTGCCTCTCTTGCGACAACCTTGTACTCCATTCGCGCACCCACTCCTCTGATTCCCTCTCCCCACCGCCATCCAGATACCTCTTCCGATTTCCTTCCCTAATTCCTGTTGCGATACCCGTTCACCGTCGCGATCCAAAACACACCAACGTCAACATGCCGAGAAATGTTTGTCACGCCGATTGGAGTCACGCCGTCGTATCTAACATGAACGGAGCACCGGCCATTGGAGTCACGCCGATTCAGCGCTTGAGTCATCTCCTTCCACTGCCACGATTTCTTCCAACCCTTGAATCTGCCTCGATCGGATCACCGGCCATGAACACATTCACTTAAATCGGAAAGTCATGTTGGGCGCCTACGAATCGCAAATGCCTGGAATGATTACCAAGCAAATGAGTGGGCGACAACTACGGGGTGAAGGGTTGCTCGACTTGGCGCGGCGACGGGGTAGCACCTGGTGGAGCACTGCTACTATGAGTATCGAAGAATCGGAGAAAAGGCAGACGGAATAGGAGAAGAGGCAGATGGAATCGATGAAGAGGCAGACGGAACCGGATAACAGAACAAAGATCGTCGGCGCTATCGAGGCGACGACGGTGCTTGATTAGGTTGCCCAGATGCACTGCTTGATTAGGAGCGAAAGAAGGCAAAGAGGATGGAGATGAGGGAGGAGACGGAGATGAGGGAGGAGGCAGAGAGAAGGGAGAAGAGAGAGGAAGGGCAAGGGCAAGGAGAAGAGATGAGAGTGGCGGCAGGTGAGGGAGGCAGACAACGGAGAGGTTGTTCCAAGAGGGAGGCGGAGATGACGAGGAAGAAGCACGAGGGGTTTTTTGCTAGATTTGAAATTTTTAAAGCTTTTTTTGGTAAAGAAAAATGTTTACAAGGGTTAAAACAAACATTTTCCCTACAATCTTATGTTGACGTGTCATTTTCCATCCAATATAACGGATTCCATCCAAAAAAGGTTCAAAATGGAACGTTTTAGCCACGTTAGGGGGGCGCAACGAACAAAATGAAGGTTGGGGTTAGAACAGAAACATAATTAAAAGGTTGGGGGTAACGCGTGCAATTTACCCTTTCTTTCCCCTTAAGGCACTATTCCCCCTTAGCCACTCTAGTTAAGCTGACTACCTTGTCCATCTTTTACTACCCTATCATGGCTTACTTACTAAGCAAACATCCTTATCAACCCAACAAGCTTGACTTGGGCCACTCAGGATTTCACTAGCACTCGAGGATCACAAGCCTTTAACCTTGGGTTGCTAGGTTTCCAACCTAAACTTCAGCTCACTTTAGCCTCTTTGGGCCTACCTTAAGGGTTCATAGTCAGTTCCTTTACTATTTACTGAGGTCCAAGAACTCATTCTTAGGTGGCTTAAACCTTTGACCCTTACTTACCCACCATACACAACCTTAACCCTTAAGGTGTTTGGCACCTTAGCCATGTTAGCTTGTTTTCCAACTTTCAATGCATTAAACTTACTTGAGAGTGGAGTAATTTTTAATTTCAACATTTCTTAGGTCTTAGGAACATCCAAGGACACTTAGGAACCCATTGGGAGGCTTTGAGACTATGGGTTCTTTAAGACACCCCCCAACTCAAGCACAAGCATGCCTTGGCACTGTAGCCCGAAGGTTGGCATTGTAGCACCAAAGGCAATTCCTCTTAGGTCCTAATAGGCCTATTGGGTGCTGTAGTGTAGGCTTGTCCTAGGGCACCAAGGCATGACCCTTATAGGCTTACTTGGGTGCTACAGTGCCAAGGGCTTGTAGCCCTTCGCCCCTTTTATGGTTTCTTGGTTCCACCTTGAACAATCCTAATCCAAATCACCCCAAACTTACTCCCAAGCTCAAATGCAACTTAAATGCATTGTGATTGCTTAGAGAACACTTAAAATCCCTTAACCCAAGCCTTGAAATGCAAGATCAAGCAAGTTGTTGCATACTATTCACCCATGAAGCTTCAAAGGTGTTCATTAAAGTTCCAAGACAAATCCTTCACAATGGACTCCTAATTAAGCTTAGGCAAGTCCAATATATGCTACCCAATCAACTAAAAACCAAACCTAAGATAGGGAAAAAGGCACTTACCTTGATTTTGAGCTCAAACCTCCATGAATGCCACTAAAATGCCACAATCTTGCTCCTCCTAGCTTGAGCTTGCTTGTTCACACTTTAAGGCCTTCAATTTCATCAATAGTTGATGTTTTCTTGAGCTTGAAAGGTTCTTCAATCGAGGTGGAAGGAGTGAAATGTGTTTGGAGGTTAGGGATGATGAATAATGCTCATCTCCCAATGCCAAATGCCCTATAACCTCACTTTCTCTGATGCACTCCACTAACTTTGCATTTTGTCACTTAACCTTCCAAACTAATCTTGGTCACATTTGTTTTGCTTTTATTAGACTTCCCATGGGCTTTAAAATAAGTCCTAAGGAAGTCCACTTAGCCACCTTAACTTAGGTTAAGCCAAGTTTAGCTTTAGGTGTCCATTTTACAGCAATTAGCTCAAAACCACAATTTTGTACAATTAAGTCCTCCTACTAACTTCCTTGATTCCTATGGACTTTAAAACTTATGGTTTTGCCTAGTTAGGTCACTTTTACACTTATGACCCCATTTTTACCAAATTATAGACTTTCCACCAATTATGGGCAAAATTACCAAAATGCCCTTGGTGAGCCTTAGGTGCCTCTAATGACTTTAGAACCTTCTAAAACTTAACTAACTTGCTTAAATTGCGTAATAAAACACAAAATGAGGTACTTACCTAGGATTTTCTATTACCTGGCTCAGCCACGCTACATCTATATTTGGGAGGCCTTTACACAAGCTCAAAGAAAAACAAGCAAAAAAGAAATTGCAAAATTGTTGGCCAATGTTGAGCTTGAAACTAGTCATGGTCTAAATCAAGAAATGAGTATTAAAAGAGCTAGTGATACTCATTGGGAGTTTCACTATAGTTCACCTTCAAATGTTATGATGGTATATTCTGCAATTATTGAGGTAATTAAAGATATTGAAAAGGATGACACAATTCAAGATCACAGAGCAAAAGCACATCATCTCTTAGAGGTGTTGGAGACATTTGACTTTGTGTTTTGCCTACATTTGATGGTTAAAATCTTTGGGGCTTACCAATGAGTTAAATTTAGATTTACAAAAAAGACACCAAGAGATTGTAAATGCAATGATGCTTGCTGGAGTAGCTAAAGATAAGTTGCAACATATAAGAGATGATGGATCGATGGCTTCTTCTAGATGATGTTTCTTCATTTTGTAATGAGCATGGGATTCTAATTATAAATATGGAAGATCCATATGTTCCATGCAGGCATTGCAAAGGCTTACATGTCAACAACTTACACCATTACAAAGCTGGTTTATTTATTTCTATCATTGATATGCAACTTCAAGAACTAAGAAGTCATTTTAGTGAAGCAAGCACAGGACTGCTTCTTTGCGTTGCTTGTTTGCCCCCAGATAAGTCTTTTCATACTGTTGATGAGGGAAAGCTATTGGGAGTGGCTTAATTTTATTCATATGAGTTTTTTGCGGTTGCACTTGTAGCACTTAGAAATCAAGTTGGGAGCTACATTGTGGATGTTCATGGACATACAAGCTTTGTTAATTTGAAAGGAGTTGGGGATCTTACAAGAAGACGGTACAAACAAGCATATTATCTATCCGCAAGTCTTTTTTATCTTGAAATTGGCATTGGTTTTACCTATAGCTACATCAACTGTGTAGCGGACATTTTCAACAATGGAATTGATAAAGAGCAATTTGTGGAATATGAGTATTCAATTTTTGAATGATTGTTTAGTATTATATATTGAGATTAATGTATTAGATGACATTAGTAATGATGCAATTGCAAAATATTTTCAAGATATGAAAACTCATCAAGAAAAATTATAACATATTTATTACTTATCACATAAAAAATGGATTTTAGAATTGTATATATATGGACCCCACTTTAAAAAAATCCTAGACTTGCCACTGATTCTTGCTATAGCTAACCAGGATGAAAAACAAAAATTATTTTAATTATGTAATATCAAGTTTTATAAATTTTAATTTAAAATAGTTTATAACTTTTTTTATAAATTCAAGTTGTGCAATAAATTTCTAGTAGATTTAATTATCTTTTAGAACTCATTTTTCTAAATTTCAAAACCTTTTTTTTCCTAAATGTAAACTTGTACGTTTCCCTCTTTGTTTTTTTCAATCTCCCTCCCTTAAGCTTCTAAACATGACATGATTTACTCAAAATCGGTGCAACGTTTTTTGTTTCCTAGAATCGAGTGGATGTTAAGGTATGTTGTAAGTGGCAAATTTTCAAATTCATATAAACCTTACGTAAAAAAATTTAAAGATTGTAAAAATATATTTTATAAATATAATTTTTATATTAATATTTTCATCCCTAAAATATTTTCATCAAGCCCCCATTTACATAAAGCTCGAGTAACCAAACAGCCTTCATATTAATATATATATATTTTTTTAGAGAACAGCCTTCATATTAACGAATCAAGTTGGGCTATCTAAATGAAAAATATCCCAATGAGATCTAGACTAGTGATGAACCATTTAGCTATATTTTTTCTTTGCAATATATCCCTCATAGAGGTAGAATTGAGCATCGTACTAAATTACTAATAATGTACCTAACTAATCGGTGTAGTGGCAAAGGGACACCAAGGACACGAGTAACCAGACAACCTTAAATATTTTCATCCATATTAATATTTTCATCAAGCTCTCATTTACATAAAGCTCAAGTATCCAAACAGCCTTCTTATCAATGAACCAATTTGGGCCATCTAAATGAAAAAAATCCCAATGAGATCAAGACTAGTGATTAACCATTTAGCTATAATTTTACTTTGCAATATATCCCTCCGTAAAAGTAAAATTGGGCCTAATACTGAATTACTGGTAATTTCCACTCTAGTGGTTCAGGCTACACCAAGGAGAGGCTGGATAGTATGCCTTCTGGGTTCTGAACAAATTAGCATTCTCCTCTAATCTTAAGTATATAATTGCCTAACAATGGACACTTGTAAAATATTTCTAATTATAAAAAAATAGATATATTAGGAATATTTTTATCATGCTCCAATCCGTAATATATTTATTCCTCGGGCACAAAGTGTGGGATATTATTTAATCATATACTATAAATTATACTATAAAGCGACATGGATGCACCACTGATCTTTGTTATAATGAGGTGGCTACCGTAGTGCGTGCATTATTACGTACCTTCCGCTGCTTTTGGTTTTGTCGTCTCCAACATGCAATTATTCAATTGCGGTTCCTCATCTTCGGCCTTCGGGTTCCACATAACATAACGAACTTCAGAATCTGGAACCAGGTTTTCCTAATTCGTTACTCGTGGGGTGGAGGAAACCATGGTCTAAATTACTACAGGTACATAATATATACTACTGTGTCTGGTCATGACGCAATAAATTAATTGTAAGGAAGAATGATTAGTGGTAGGGAAAAAAAATTTCAGGTCAGTTGGGGTAAACAATGGAATTGAAATATTACTATAATGGAAAATCTACACTATGGTATCTCACCACAATAGACTTGTCATTCTTGTCATACATTACACATACCATTATGTATGATGATCAAATGGAGGTCACATGTCTGTCGTGGTAATAGACTGCCATCCTAAAAAAGATTGCCAAGTAATCTGAATTCATTACTTATTGATGAAATCTTTACTCCTATCAAAGGGACTGCACAGGTCAATTCATGCACATTTATCCAAGCAAAGTTGTTCATTTGAGAAGCAGTGTTACAGGTCTGCTAATGATATTGCAAGACTTAATAAATCTCCTATAGTAACCTATGAAGAAACCCTTTAGTTGCTCTAGGGTTTGAGGCATTGGTTATTCTATTTTTCTTTTTTTTTGGTCTTCTTGGGACCAGTAGACACCCCTTCCTAACCGATGATATGACCCATTTGAGGACTTCGAGTGCCAATTGGACAAGCATCAAATGATTCCACTAGCTGCTATTGTGAATCAAAATGCCATCAAAGAAAACCAACACAAACTTTCTTAAATATGCGTCAAAGATGTCATTTATGAAGGCTTGGAATGTTACCCACTCTGGGATAGTCCAGTTATGGTGCCAAAACTGTGCATCTAAACTCCCAAGATTGGTAATGTTTTGTAGGCCATCAGAACACTACCCTTAGTGTGCATACCCAAGTGGCCCTCTTGGGCACTATGTAAACACATGCATATTGGTCCAACCATCACACACATATTCACATTTCATGCACACCATGGCAGCTAAGAAGGAAAACACTAGCACAAGTCTTAGTTTTGGCTTCCACACATTAGGTAATCTTGTTAAGTTCTAGTGACCAGCTATTGCACCTGTAACTTTCACTAATAAACTGTATCATTCTAGCCTCATACGCCCCTATTTTATTTGCTCCATTACCAAGCAGAGACTTAGAACAAACCAAGGAATTTTGTTTTACATCAATAGCCCACCTATGGACCAAGTTATGGATTTTTGAAGTTGGTTACAAAATTCTGACCAAATAAACAGTAACTCAGCCAACTTTGCAACATCATATGTTTGGCTACAGGGCTCTAAATCCAAAAATTCAAAATCCCAGTTAACCCTCTAGATGTCCTCTAGATTTGGTCAAACTTTCATACCAAGATTCAATCTACACAAGGAGATATTAAACTTTATGTCCAGAGTCAAAATTATGGCAAATTTTGGACCATTCTGGCCATACAATTTTTCCAAACCATGCAAACACTTAATTCACAAGGGGAAAACCCTCCAAAGCTATCCCATATATGTCCATTATACATAGGAATTACATTCCCTTGCTTTAACAACTTCATGTGGGCAAAACAGAATTTACAAGTAAGCAGCCTATCATTCACACTTAGGCAGCTTTGCACCACATCACTTACATAGCCAAAACATTACTCAAATGTTCACATATTTGTCTCATCTTACATGCACTACATGTACATGCATACATGCACTACAATATGGTCTTAACTCAACTAAATACACACCCTAGGTTACAGGAGTGCCTGAGACACAATAGACTCCAAAAACAGGATGCTGGACAGCTGCTGCATAACACAATAAGTACTACCATTAAAAATACCAAATGTGCTCCTAAAATCACCAAACTTTCCAGATCACAAATAGACACATGGAAGTTCATGTACCTGAAATTTCAAATCAAAACTCAAACCAAAAAGGTTAGTTTAAAGGTGATCTTTTAGCTGGACCTGAAATGACAGAATTGAAGGGAGTAAGTTTCATTGAGAAACTTAGCAAGGGTAACACTTGGTTTCTTAAGGTAATGTGATCCTCATTAAAACCTGCATCCAAAGACACTAAAACACAAAAATCACAATGCATATATACAAGATATAGCAACCAAATGTAGCAGCCAAACACAAACAACAAACACATGAAATGTAGTAGCAACATATAGCATAGGTTAGTCCATAAACCATATAATAAACATAACCAAATCACTATGGCAGCCCTCCGCAAGCTAATGCTTGGTCTTAGGAGGATTTTAACAGTAGTTAATACTAAATTTGGGCTCTAGAAACCCTCACTTTACTGCCATCATTGTGCACTTCACACTAGGTCACAAAACCTTCAATAAGTGCACTCCCCTCATTAAGCTTGGTTCATCAAGCTCATGGCTCTCTTCCAAGCTTAGCCCTAGCTCCATGGATGTTTGAAAATTGCAGAAAACAGTCCATGAGAGTAAGAGATCCCTTACCAAAGTAAGTAGGCCGAATTTGAAGCTTAATCCTTGAAGTATGCAAGAAATAGCTCTAGTTTGCTTCCAATTGCTTCCTTTTGCCTTCAATTTCAATCAATTGCAAGTTTGAAGGTGTGGTGGCTATGGAGGAAGTATGAATGTGTTCTTGGGCTGGGGGAGGACGAAACTGAGAGAGGGATAAGTGATTTGGCCACTTAAATGGCCTTAAATGAACTTAAGGGCACCAAAACACACTTAACAAGTTTAACCTTGCTTTATGTCATTTCCTTCTCACTAATTATGGTTTCTTTGTCTTAAACTCATTGGTACACATGTGCCCAACATTTTTAACTAATTATCAAGTCATGGCTGCCTCCCCCATGGTGGGATAACCCCAAAATTCCACCCTTAGACTTAAGTCAAAAGCTTGAACACCTTAAGGTTTGCACTAGGACATTTAGGTCCTTATTGCCTTTAGCGTTTCCTTTGTTCAAACTTGTCTTCCATGAGTAATTTGGTCCTCCAATAGCACTTTCATACCATTTATATCCTTCCCATAACTCTCCAAGTCTCTTTCTTGAGAGTTTTGCAATTGAGTACCCGAATTTCCAAAACCTTACAAAAAAGTCCATAGGTTGCTTGACAAACAAGCAATCCTTAAGGCTTTTCTTGGGGGCCAAGTTACCAACTTGGAACACTTTTAAGGAGGTGTTGATCATACCTTTTACCCCCCACACTTCAAGCACTATGGTGAGAATTACACAATATAATGGTTTTTAGCCATTATGACACACTTGTCATTCTCTCATTTTATGAGGTGGTAACATGGAAAGTGGAGGGAGCATTTGTTAACTCAAACGGCAAGACCAAAAATTCAAAAAGGCCATGGTGTGTTCTAGATGGGGTTTTTTGTATGTCATTCACGTCCATACAAATTTGATGATACCTTGACCTATGGCCCAACTTAGTAAATTTTTAACCCTAAGTAACTCATCCAAAAACTCCTCAATCACAGGTATGAGAAATTTTTCCTTCATGTTATCTTGTTCAACTCTCTAAAACTAATGAATATAGAATTTCCATGAGTTGTCCTTCCTTTCAACAAGGATTATGGGGGGAGAGAAAGGATTCTTGCTTGGTCGGGTAATCCCAATTTGAGCATTTTTGCGATCATCCACTCAATACATCATTTTGCACCAAAGGGTATCAGTAAAACCTCATTTTGATAGGTTCAACTCTCTTTTTGAGATTGATCTTGTGGTCAAAGGACATGTAAGGGGGTAAGGAGTAGGTTATGTAAACAAGTCATCAAACTTTTTCAAGAGTTTCTTCATTTCAAGGCTATATGACCTAATAAGAGTACTTCTTATTGTTCTACTTCTCCAATGAGTTGTAGAGAAAAAACTTGACCTCCTACTCTTTTATTTGTGTAGCCCAGTAGTTTTTGCATCTTTTACTTGAGCTAAATTTAGCTATGAACTTAGTCTACCCCTACAGCATCACCTTCTTCCTACCCATAAAATGTCACCTTTTTCCTTCTGTAAATAAAGGACATCTTCAATTTGTTAAAATTCCAATAAATTTCCCCCAGTGTCCTAAACCACTAAACCCTTAGTATCATTTCAAAAACCCCTATGGGCAACAAAAACACACTAGTGTGAAATTTCTCTTTTCTTAGGGTCTAGTTGAGGTTCGTGCAAACCATGAAGCTATTCAGGATTATTCCATTCACCACCCTTACTCTTATAGCCCAAATTGTTTCCCCTATACATCCCAAATTTTTTCCATAGGCACGCTTGAAAAGACATGTGTATTCCTTGAATCATCAATATTTGGAAAGGCATTTGATTAATTGCCTTTGTGACCTTCATGGTATTATTTTCTAGGAACCCAGATATGTCATTCAAGGATAAGAAAGAAGCATCACCTGAATCTCTTTGTATAGCTTGGTCATCAATCAATTCATCTGCATCCATATCCACCAATTGCTACTCCTCCTCAAAGACAACCTCATTTTTTTGTAGTTGCCTTTGCTTACATTCATGCCTTTAGGTGTTGCTCATCACACCAAAAATACTTATTCTTAACCCTTTTCAAAGATAGCTTTTTGTTTGTGAGTGTCTTGACTCTTTAGGCCACATGTTGGGGTCCCAGTGCTAATATGCAAAAAGTGCAAGCCTCTAAAAAGCAAGTAGGGCAAGCCTATATGGAGGGATAGATAGCAGGTCATTGCCTTTTATCAATAGTTTGAGCACTATGAGTTTAGTTAACCAGTTTTTGCAACTTGGCTATGGCTCAAGTTTGAAAACTAGAGTCTTAGGCCTCATTATTCTCCCAGGCATTTGAATATCAACTTGCAACCTAGCTAAAAACAAACTAACAACTAGCTCTTCATGGAAAAGATGGGGTACCTTTATAAGAAGGGCATCAAACTACCATTTGCATCCTAGCACCATTCCCTTATATTTGAGGTTTCAAACATTGCCTATTGGATCAATAGTGGCAAAAATAAGCTTGAATTGCTTCAACATACTCATGCCGAATGATGGGCAAAGCTAAGGATCTCCATAGGAAACCTTGGTGCCATTGTAATGAATTGAGCAATTTGGACCTTCAATCCTTCCACCACCATATGGATAGAAAAGAACTACTCACATTGAAAAACCCATCCATCCACATCTCTTGTCAAAGGTGGTCAAAATCAATTATGGAAATATGTGACAGATTCAAACTATTTGTATAATTGGTAGTTGAGACTGTGGCAACCATTGTGTTGATGGTGCCATGATCTTTAATTGGATGAAATTTTGCTCAAAATTTAATTTATTGTGGGTATGGAGTATGTGGCACAAAAGTTTTACAATCTGTCACTTTTTCTGCATAAAGTACATAATATTTTGTAGTATTTCACATACCAATTAGCTTTTATATATATTTTGCCAGTTTACTACGGTATACCACAGTATTTTACACTATACATATCATAGTCATTGGTGAGGTAATTTTTTGTTTTTTTATTTCAAAGTACCGTACATAAATATATAAATGATAAAAATATAATTAATACACATATTTTGATAAAAATATTAATTTTATCTTTTTATTTATAAAAAAAATAATTTTTTATTAGAAATAGCTAGGGATTAGAAAAAGTATGTTACTTTTGCAAAATAAATTAGGAAGAAAATATCATACATTGAACCACCTAGGCAAGGTAAACATTTGGTTGATTCGGTTTGAAACCAATCCAAACACAATGATTTGATCAATATTTGGTTTTTATAAAATGTATACAAATTGTCCAAATTATATGTTAAAACCGATCAGAATCATCAAACTTACAATTTAGTTTATTTGGTTCCTTTTTCTAAGACCTAAGCGTATTTTAGATGAAAAAATAAAATAAATATGAGAAGTTTGCATTTCATACCTAAAATTAAATAAGGATCAACAACAGATAGTCCAAAATTTGATAAATTATTTATTACTATTCAGTTCATTCAGTTTCAAGTTGAAAAACCAATAATTAATCCAATAACCGAATAATTAAACCAACCATATTCAAAATATAATCAAACTATTTTATCCAAATGTAATTTTTTTTTAAATTTTTTTTTAGTTTTAACAAAATAATGCTCACCTCTACACCTAGGAACTCAATATAGTATTAAAAAATATATTGTTATTACTAGAGTATTTTCTCCTCATGTATCAATGAATTAGTTTTTTTGTTAGTGATATTTATTTTGCTCTATATTTAATACTTTGGCCGGTGCTTATGAGGCCCCGGAGTGGATGACTCAACAAGGTTGAAGTGGCAGCTGACTCACGGACAAACAATAACGGTGGTAACGACTCATATCGGAGTTGGAATGCATGATGGAGTGCTGCAACAATCAGTAAGGGGTGAGAATCTAACAGATGACAGTGGCAATGGCTGAACATGAGATTGGAAAATTGGAGGAAGATTTGGGGTGTGGATGCAAGTTTCTGATTGACAGGTCCCTTTCACAAAAACTATGAAAGTTGGATCAAGAATAGTCTCAAATTTCGCCGTGTTCGAAACTAGAAATAGCTTGAGTTATATTCATAGAACGAGCAAAATTTTTTTCGAAAGGTCTCAAAAGAAATTTAAAAACAATGGTGAAGTATCAAAAACTACAAATTCGGTAATATTAAAACCGGTGATTCTATAATAAATAATCAGATGATTCGTGTTAACTCTTGAGGTTAAGTATGCATTAGGGTCTGTCATTGTTTGTCCAACACATATTGGGCCCGAGTGCTAAATTCGCGGGTTATAATTTTAAGTCGTGTGAGTTAACATGTTTTACTTTTGGATTCTTTTTAATTACTCAAAATTGCCCCCAATAAAGTGGGGGTCTCTCTACGCATAATGGAACCATCCTTCAGTTTTCCACCCACCTGCCTAGGCATCACCGAAGCCGAAGAATTACTTAAAAGCTATAATTAATCACCTCCCAAAGCTCCCACCAAATACCAAATGAGAAAGTTACAAACCCTCCCTCCTTTTATATTTGACCTACCCTACACTTATCTTTTTTTATTTTAAAAAACTTAAATTTTGTTCCCTGAAATAGTTATATCAATCAAATTATCTACTATATAAGTGGATCAAATGTCAAAATTGTCCAATAAAATTTACAAATTATACAAATCAACAACAATATTCATTTCATGGCATCTCCAATCCATTTTTTCTAAATATATAATATATTTCTAAAAAATTTATATTTCTAAATAATTTCTATTTTTATAAATTTACTAATAATTTGTGTATTTCTAATAAATTTTATATTTCATAATAATTTATATCTTTATAAATGGTAATTAATGTTTTGTAACTTTTTAGCCAATACAATGAAAAAATTAATAAGTTATACTTATTTTCACAAAAAAATTAAAAATTTGAAAATCCTTAAAATATATTACTTCAATAAATTTATTACATATTTATTATTATTTTAATTAACATTTAGTGGTGAATTCAATAAGTTCAAGGTTTTTGTTTCCTATAAAAGACCTCAAACAGGTCTCTAGTTCGAGCTATAAACTGAATTATTAGGGAAGCCTTCATCAGCTTTTCTAGGTATAGGGTTGGGTTAGAATGTTGGATGGAAATTCATGGTGGATATTTAGTTTTCGATTTTTTTCCTTTTCCTTGGAAATTTCTAATCTTTTTCTTAGAAATGTGTCAATCTTGATTTCATCTTTCTTCTCCCTCTTGTTCCACTAATTGTATTCTATAAATACTGGGAATCATGCTTTAACCTATTCAAGGTTGCTGCTTTGCCTATAGTTAATTTGGTGGCCAAAAAATATGTGCATGTACACAAATTTATATTTGTACAAAGAAAATAACATATCAATACAATAGATTAGAAATTAGCAAGAAAAGGGAAAAAATGAAAAATAAATTATATGTAATTAATGATGTGCTTAATTGATATATTATTTATATTGTGCATTGCTAAAAAATTGTAGAATGTATAGATTTCTTTCATATGGTGAAAATTTGTTTTCAAATAAAATGAGATTAGCTAAAATATATTTGTCCAAAAAATAATACTACCTCTGTCCCATTTTAGTTGAAACATTTCTCTAGGCACGAAGATTAAGGTGTATGTAATTTGTATTAATTTTTTATGTAGTAAAAGTTTAAATAATGATTAAAAAAGAAAAGATTCTTTTTTGGGTTTTGTGCAATGAGAGATTGAGTGGATATTAAAAAAAGAGTCTTTATTAGGTTTTGTGTAAAAGGATTATTTAATTGTTTAAACTTTTCCAAAAGAGGAAACGTTTCAACCTTTTGAGACATCCCAAAAAGGAATATGTTTCAAGTAAATTGGGACGGAGGGAGTACTTCTTTATTTGAACTAATTGAAAAATGAATAAAATATTAAACAAGTAAATATTAATATTAATCAAAAGCATAAACTATTTTTTTATAAATATGAAAAATATATTATAGATCTAGAAATTATTACTCAATTTATAAAGATAGAAATTATTCAGAAATATAAAATTTATTATAAATATATTATATATTTAGAGAAAATTGATTGGATGTATCATGAAATGAATATTGTGGTTAATTTACACAATTTGCAAATTTTAGTAGGCAATTATGGTATTTGGTCCACTTGCATACCAATTAATTTGACTGGTGTGACAATTTCAAGGGCAAAATGTAGATTTTCTAAAATAAATGGGGTAAAGTATAGGTTAGGTCAAACGCCAGGGTTTATAACTTTCCGAATACCAAACTTATGATTCCTTTCATATCTGGGTCTTACCCCCTCTATTTAACCAATCAGATCCCATGATGTACATGTTAGTTTTACACTATTAATCTTGTAGTAGGACATGGACTTATTATAACAACTACCCAAACTTAGAACATTTCATAATATTTTTTCATCCAAGTGGAGAACATATATGATAACTGCAACTTTGAAATTTCATATAATTATTCCCAAGGAAGAGAACAGCCACAATATGAACATCCAACCTAAAACTTTACCACTATGAACTTAGCATTATCATTATTAAGTAACATTGTGCTAAAAACTACTACCCGTCTCAAATTTTTCAAATTTTTTACACCATTTCAGTTTTTTAATTCAAATTTGACTTAAATTTATTTATATTTATAGTTTCTAAAAAATTTTCAAATTTTTATTTAAAAAAATATAAGTCTTGCACTTTCTAAATATATTTTTTTAAAAAAAAATTAACAACTATTAAGTATAAATTAAACTTAAGTAAAAAAAATTGAAATAGTACAAAAAACTTAGAAGTGAGGGATTATTTTACTTCTCTTTTGAATTTATAGGTTCCAACCCCTAGGTCATGTATCCATACAATTACAGGTATATTTAAACCCACAAGTAAATATATTGCCTAGCTCATACCAATCTTTTGACGAACATATTTATAAAGACCCATATAGTGTAACGAATCACAGACACAACGGACGCATCCATGCCGTCCAATGCTATGTGTCCCACAGAGAGCCCACACATCAAACGGCATGGATGCATCCGTCACGTCTGTGACCCGTCACCTTTGGATTTCTGTATTTATAACCTACTATGTAGAAAAAGTTAGCATATTAAACTTGAGATGTTCATATGGGGGGCAAGAGTCCTAACATCCCCTTTTTCTCTCTTCGACGCAAGCTGAACACTCTAGCGCACAGTTTTCTTTTCTTTCTTTCTTTTTTTTTTTTTAATAATCAGAAGCATCCATACAAGGTAAAAATTTAGAATATATTTACATCTAGAATAAAAAGGGAGCACTCCTTTTTTGTGACTCGTAGGACATCCGAACCAACATATTAGACATTATATGAGGGATGTGTGAGGCTAGGGTTCAAAGCCCAGAGCTCCGAGTATGCCCTCCAAGCACTACACTGCATGGCCTGGACCACCCGGCACTCAGTTAATTTGGAATTGATCATCTGGCTGCTGAATGAGTTGCTCTGTACGCTTGAGCATTTGCGTTATTTGGTCTTTGTCTTGAGACGCTCTCGTTCGCACTCTTTACAAGGTGAACCTTAAAATTAGGTTCATACACCTTTAGTTGGTAAGAAAAGTGCATGAATTGAAATGTTAAACAGCTAGTATGAAACGCCAATGTCGCGAATGAAGAGTTGGCAATTTGCAGATTAAAACTGGTGGCAGTTTGTAAATAACAGCTAACTGATGAGCCCCATCTCCTTTGGTTCGAGTTTTTCAAGTCAGCCTCATTCTAGGCTCATTCTAGTCAGGCAATGAGCAGTCCCTTGTCTGCAGCGGGGTCACCTCAGGGTGAGCATCGAGTGCGGAGAAGATCTCTCCTAAAACATTTCCATAAAAAAAAATACTACGAGTGGCTATGGAAGAACAAATGGCAGTGTTGGCCATTACAATCAAGAAGCTACAGAACAGATTTGCCCACAAGAAGGAACAGGCACACTTTGAACCATGATCAGTTATCTCAGTCGATATCAGCTTTGACTAATACCCAAGAGTTAAAAAGGAATTAAGGGTGCTGGAGCGGCACGCAAGAAGGCAAAGCCTTATCACTTTGACCATCATATCTACTTCATGGTTCACCATAGTTTCACGTTTCCTTAAGCTATATTACCTTAACACACACCTCCACCAGTGCACCCTAGGCTTGTATGTATCAAAACTATAGAAGATTATCCATCTTTAGCACGGACAATAGTAGGTCTTGGATACCTATTAAACAAAACCACATACAACAATGGTTCAAGTGTTAACCAGCACGAAAATGCGATAAAAAACAATAGGCCACCATGTACCAATCACCAATCATGAACAACCATTCGATGAAGGAGAAAGATAACCCATTTGATGAAGCTGAAGCTGGATGAAACACAAGTCTGGCAGTAAGACCTACTTGATTGAACAACGGATGCCATAGTCCGGATCACTAGTGCTAGAAACAGAAGCAGGTGTTCTAGCTTCAACATCATTTGAAACTATAGGAAATCAAAACACTAACCATTTCCATTTTCATTCACATATTTCAGCTTCATTATGAAAAAACATTTCAAACTCATGCTTACCCTTCCCTTTTGGCTACACCCTAAGCATGTAAAGAACAACAATTCGACGTCCTTACAAAACCATAAAACATCTTCCATTCAGACCAACCTAAAGATCGCTCAGCATGAAGACTCGGACAATCTATATCTTAGCTCATCACTAACTCCAGAAACAAAAACAGGAATTCTAGCTCTTAAATCATTGCAAAATTTAGTAACTCAAGACAATGCTTGCCTTACTACATTTCCATTTCCATCCATAAATTTAAACTTGATAAAAACAAACAACTCAAGATCTTGGTCAACCCTTCTCTGTCACTACAGAGACCTTGAAAAAAGGTCTTAGCCCAATCATTAGTGCTAGAAACAGAATAAGGAGTTCTAGCTTCTACATTATTCCAAATTTTAGGAACTCGAAAGAATTCCCTTCTAACATTCCATTTCCATTCTCACATTTCAACTTAATGTCAACAAACAACTCATAATCATGATTACCGCTTCTGTTTCGTAGCGCTCTATCCAAGCAAATATAAATGGATAATCACAAGACCTGGAATCAGCATAAATTCATCATTCTCATGAAAACATAAACATATCCCATTCAGATCAAGGTCCCAGAAATCCAAAACTTTGAACCAGAAGATTAAAGCAGTAGCAATAACAAGCAGTAGAAACAAGCTAAACTAAGAACCCTTGGCCTGAATATACCTAAAACCAGAAGCCGATCTAAGCAGTGAGAACAACAGCTCCACCGGTCTCCTTAATCTTCTTCTCCGCGGTCTTGGACACGAGCTTGGCCTTGACGACTACCGGCTGGTTCTCCGGCAGAACACCCTTCCCCAAAACCTTGAAGTACCCAAACTGAGTAACATCGATCATCGGAGCAGAGTCTTTGGAGGTCTTGGCCTTAGCCTTGACGTCTTCAGGAACCAAAGACCAGAGCTTGTCGATGTTGACGGTCGGGCAATGGAACTTGTTGCGAAGTTTGTGGAAGTACCGCATACCTACCTTGCCGAAGTACCCGGGATGGTACTTGTCGAACAGGATTCTGTGGTGGTGCAGGCCGCCCGCGTTACCACGGCCACCGGGATGCTTACGGTGCTTGCCGATACGGCCGTGGCCGGCGCTCACGTGGCCGCGCTTCTTCCGGTTCTTCTTGAATCGGGTCGTCATTTCGCTGATCTCCGGTTGAGGGTGAAGCAGCAGCTGATTGTGATGGACTGGAGAGAGTCGCTTGGAGGATTAGGGTTTCGGGGAGTTTTATAGACGAGAACCTGTGATATTGGGTTTACGATTCTGCCCTTCCCCATTTTGTTCTTGGGCTGGGCTGTTGGATGAGGGTAGAGAGCCCTGGCCTGTATCTGTTTTCTCATATGTATTTTTTTTCTTTCTTTTCCTCATTTCAAAATCCAAAAATCTCATCTGTTTTCTAGTTATCAACTTCTTTTTAAGCTATCAATTTTGCTGAAAGAGGCTATTTTTAAGAAGCCGCTACAATATACCTGAAAGAGGTTTTTTTATTCCATGGTTTGCCCATACTTTAAGTGATAGATATCGAAATTAGAATATAGATATGTGTCTACTTTGCTTGTCCAACAACCCTTGCCAGATTGGTGTGCCATATGGGAAAGACAAATTATTGTGTTGTGCCCTTACGTCTTTTTTAACTTAGAATCTTCTCTACAAATTACACTACAAGGCAGATATAAAAAACCCGCTGAACTTTAAGTTACTTTTCAGTCAAAAATGATCTTTATGAGCAACTAGAAAGTGATTGACCTAGTCGTCTAAACATTGACTAACATTAGCAATTGAAAATGTCAGTCACTTAAGGGAGTTGACTCCAACACAAAAGTGACTAAAGCTTTCAATCACTATGCACATATCTAAACTTCAATCACTCCACACATTTCCCTTTTTTATTTAATTGTTATTATTTATATTCAATTTAGTATTAATATTGTCCTACATGCCTAACTTAGCTGGCCACAAGAGACATCGGCCCCGATTCTCATCCCCCCTTCCGATTCCCAAACAATGCCATTAAAATCTGGTTCAGTTACCTCTAGGTCCTGTAAAAGCAGGCACTTCCCATGTTCCTCGTACTCCTTAAATCCTATACTTGTATACTTGATTTTGAATATAAAAAAGAAAAATTAGTATTATTATTAAATTATTTTAATTATTTTAAATAAATTAATTATTTAATGAAACAGAAAATAAAATGAAATTTATTTAGTGTTAATACAAAAAACAATTTAGTACAATGTAAAGACGTAAATCAAACTAAATGAAGCTAATTGAGCCAATGTTGCTCCTTTGTTAAGCCAGTCCACTACAACCAGGTCAAGAAATTGAGCATGCCACCTGAAGCAATGTTGCTACTTTCGCTCAGCGCCAGACAGCGATCACACATAGCACCAACACAATACAGCTCCCATACCAAATATTCTACAACAGCTAGTGTAGATTTTCTTCCCATCATTTGAACAAAGAACAACAAAATCAAGCACACACATGCAGCTGATTCAGTTAATGCGAAGAGATGGCAGCAAGCAAGAGCTGTGATTTTTTGTTCCTTCTGATTTCCCCTTATTTATCAAAAGCCAACCACTTTTTAATTGAGGCAACAAGTTTACAGAAACTAATGAAGCTAAATTTCAGCCAAAAAAAGCTAAGTAACATAGAAAAATAAAGAACATAGGCATAAAAACTCATCAATTGAGAGAACAATACAACCACAGTAGTAGAAACGCGCTGGCGGAGCCTCTCTAAGATCATAAAAGCAGTTGGGAGTGTAGTGGCTGCGAGTTGAGAGTTGAGAATAACACAATCAGGTTGAGCTATGGTTTCAAGGAAGCTAGAAAATGGAGCCATTAAAAAGTGACTAAAATAGTCAGTGACCCACAACATAGCTACTGAGAAGCCGCTAAGGCTTAAATATTCCAGTTCTTAAGCATCTAAAAAATGACTATGTTGTGAGCCACTAACTTTTTCAGTCACTTTTCAATATGTATTTTCAACCAACTCTAACCATAGAGATTGAATAGCAGTCCATTCACTTTTTTGAATCTCTATTGGACATGGGACAAGTAGATGGAAGGGAGTTGGTGCTAGAGATGGGCCACAGGTTGACCTAACCTGGGATCGGCCTGGCTCGATCAGTCCTAGACTTGGGGCAAGCAAAACCGGGCTCAAACCAGTCTTAGGCGGGGCAGGTCCAGAGTGGGTCCGGGGCAGGGCGGGGGCGGGTTTGGAGGTTTTCTTTATTTTTTAAAAAAATTAGAAACATAATTAATTTTATATATAATAGATATTTGTAAGAAAAAACAACACTTCCGATGTAAGTTTTATTAAGTAAAAAAGCCAAACAGTACTTACAAATAATCAGAACGAGCCTTACATTGTTCAAAAAATGATCGTCAACTTCATCATCCGATAATTAATCGTCAAGTCCTAAATCGTAATTTGTCATATCGATTCTAGCGTCATCGTCGTACAATTCTTCAATTGAGATACCTTTATCAGCAAGCCAAGAATGGCAACAGAACCAACCTCGGAGACCGGTAGTGTGAGAAGATGAAGTCTTCGTCGACTTACCATTTCCTCTTGAAGCCATGAGTCACGAACTAATAATAGTGATTAATGCAAAATTAAGAGGAGATTATCAAGATATTAGGCAAAGATTAGTAAGAAATTTAGAAGAGATTAAGAAAAAAGCTCAAATACTTGAGAGAATATGGTGGAGGAATAAGAGAGATTGAGTGGTGATGTGAGGATAAAGTGAAAATGGCATTGGTATTTATAGGAAAGGGCCAAATATTATTTAGACCAAAAAGTCCTTAAAGTTTAATTGTTGGGATGGGTGAAAATGGAATTTTGGGGGCTAAAATGGAGTAGAAAACTGTTGGAGGGCCTATATTGTAATTAACCCATTTTAAAAATTTTTTTTTGCATGTTGCTATTTAGAGCCATTGAGTCCCAAGCCTGGACCGGACCAAACCGGTCCATCCTGAGGGGGGGTTGATTCCACAATTGGGCCAAGGCTGTCCGTTTTGTGCCATCCTCTTCTTTCAAGCTTATATTCGGCCCAAATTTACGTAGGTTTTTGTCGAGACAAGGCGGAGCGAATTTGACTGCCGAGCCGATCCCGGTTTGGGCCGGGTCAGGTCCCACATCTAGCTAGTGCAGGTGGAAGGGAGCTAGTTTCCTTGTACTTTGTCATTTCACCTGGTAGCGTGGGATGTGTTGTGCTGTCATGTTTTTTTTTTATACTGTCGTGCCCTTATGTTGTTCCTTTTGTTTGTGTTAGTTTGGAGGTTCAAGTTATTTGCTTAGATATTTATACCATTATGGAAAGCTTGTCCTGTGATTTTACAGGTTCAAAAATGATTTTCAAAATCAATTTATTTCAATTTAAATCAATTTAATTTAAAATGACCTACTTTTATTTTACCTCTTTTTTGTCTAGATACAATTTTATTTGAAAGCTAGTTTTATATAGGTGTAATAATTCATTCAAAATAAAATTTTTATGATGTCATTAAACTTAAATGAATTTTTTAATATCTAAAAAAGGAAAATTAATAAAAATTTAATGGTATCACAAAATAAGTCTCCGTCGACTTGTCATTTCCTCTTGAAGTCATGAGTCACAAACTAATAATAGTGATTAATGCAAAATTAAGAGGAGATTATTAAGATATTAGGTAAAGATTAGTAAGAAATTTAGAAGAGATTAAGAAAAAAGCTCAAATACTTGAGAGAATATAGTGGAGGAATAAGAGAGATTGAGTGGTGATGTGAGGATAGAGTGAAAATGGCATTGGTATTTATAGGAAAGGGCCAAATATTATTTAGACCAAAAAGTCCTTAAAATTTAATTGTTGGGATGGGTGAAAATGGAATTTTGGGGGCTAAAATGGAGTAAAAAACTGTTGGAGGGCCTATATTGTAATTAACCCATTTTTAAAATTTTTTTTTGCGTGTTGCCATTTAGAGCCATTGAGTCCCAAGCCTGGACCGGACCAAACTGGTCCCACCGGGGGGGGGAGGGGGGGGGGGGGGGGGGGGGCGGGGGGGTGGGGGGTGGGGTCCATCCTTGGGGGGGGGGGGGGGGGGGGGGGGGCGGGGGGGGGGGGGTTTTTTGGGCTGCCAAGCGGCCCTGGGGGGGGAGGGGGGGGTTGGGGTGGGGGGGTTTCGTTTTGCGCCATGGCTCATATTTGGCCCAAATTTACGCAGGTTTTTGTCGAGACAAGGCGGAGCGAATTTGACTGCCAAGCCGATCCCGGTTTGGGCCGGGTCCTACCTCTAGCTAGTGCAGGTGGAAGGGAGCTAGTTTCCTTGTACTTTGTCATTTCACCTGGTAGCGTGGGATGTGTTGTGCTGTCATGTTTTTTTTTTTTTATACTGTCGTGCCCTTATGTTGTTCCTTTTGTTTGTGTTAGTTTGGAGGTTCAAGTTATTTGCTTAGATATTTATACCATTATGGAAAGCTTGTCCTGTGATTTTACAGGTTCAAAAATGATTTTCAAAACCAATTTGTTTTAACTTAAATCAATTTAATTTAAAATGACCTACTTTTATTTTACCTCTTTTTTGTCTAGATACAATTTTATTTGAAAGCTAGTTTTATATAGGTGTAATAATTCATTCAAAATAAAATTTTTATGATGTCATTAAACTTAAATGAATTTTTTAATATCTAAAAAAGGAAAATTAATAAAAATTTAATGGTATCACAAAATTTTACGATCGATGAATTATTACACCTAAATAATATTAGCTTTCAAAAAGAAATTGATTCCAGAAAAAAAAATGTAAAAAAATAAAAATAAGTCTTTTGGATTAAGTTAACTTAAGATAAAATGAATGCATAAGACTTAAGTGAACTAGAGTTGCATTTTCAAATCTTTGCATTTTTGTCCAAAATTTTGAAACTTTTCAGTTTGGTCACTAATAATTACGAATATCAATTTATACCCTTACCCGTGGGTAGGCTTTTTTTCTTTAATTGTACGAGTTTGAGCCGGGGTTCGAGTAATTTTTATTTTTGTACCCATTAGGTACGGGGAGGGCATGGGTTTAGCCTTATACCCTCCCCAAACCTGGCTCGTAATCTCCCCGTGTGTTATATATAGTATTTAAGTATCTAAAATATTACACTTATTGAATACATACCAATCCTAATCCTATACAACCTAAATATATACATACTTATCAGGTTACTTTGTTTTCAATTATATTCTTTCATTGTTTCTCTATTACACTTTATAGAGTAAACATATAATATTATGTTCAATTGTTAATTAAGATTGTTATTTTGCTCTTCATATTTTTGAATGCTTGAACTTCTTGCCATTTCACTTATTACTCACTTGACCTATAATTTGGAATTAAATAAAATGTTGCCTGATGATCGTGGACAACATTTCTTACTTTCTTTAGTTTCAATTTTTTTATTATTTGATTACTTGTGCGGGTATTATGAGTATAATCCTTGACCCTGCCTACCCCAGTAAGGGGAGGATTTGAGCGAAGAAATCCTACCCACTGCAGGTTGCAAGAAAGGTATAGATAGATCTCTTGTATCGTGAGTAAGGTTTGGGAATAACTCTACTCTCCCCGAATATGGCTCGTTGACATTCCTATTAATAATGAACTAGAGTTGCTTTTGATAGCAGGGTAAAGCCCACAAGGTCATTAGCTTATTTTCGTGTCCTAAATGAGTACTTGAGCTTAAGAATGTCCTATTGAAATACCTTAAGTCTTATTGGCATCCCAATTGGGAAATTTCCATCAATTCCATCATTAAAACGGAAAGAAATCATTAAAATGAAATTAATTAACACTAAAATAAATTTAATATATCAATTTTAGTCTTCAAACTTTTCCAATCAAGAATTTTAAATATTAAACTTCCAAATCTACTGTTTATACCTCAATTTTTGTTTCCTACAGATGGAAGCCAATTTGCTCTTATAGCCTCCGGCCACCACCATTTGTAAAAGTCAATGGATGGCTCAATGCTGTAAAGTATAGAGCGGAGATCAATTGCCCTATGGTTTGAAGGCTTAATTTAACATCATTTAGTTCAACTTTAGTTTGAATCAAATCTAGGTTTTTTTAAAATTGTTCAAAAACCCTAACTATGACTTTTGAAATTGGATGTTGTTAATGTGAAATTGGTCAATGGGAGTGATTTGATGATGATCAATGGCCTATGAGCAGTAAAACCCTTTGGCTTTTATCATCATTTAACAATGATTTCGATGTCGGTGAAACTCATAATGAATCATGATGGACATGATCCTAGAAGGGCCATCAGGCAAAAAACAAGGGCATTCGGTCATCGGTCTCCTGGCAACCTCGCCACCTAGTCGGTGGCAACTTGTGGGCTACAACTGCAAGTGTGATGCAAAAAGGGAGTGAAGGAGGCACGTATTCAATACTTGTGTCAAAATTTCTTCATCATCTATTCTTATATCTGTTATTCATTGTAGGGAAGTAATCCTTGTTGAGAATGGAATTACACTCTTAAGGTAACAATTGCCTAAAATTGAGGAGCAAACAATGACAACACAATATCTCCTTTACGATCTCTCTTACATTCTCATATGTCAACGTTCATAATTTTTGTCCTGTTTAAAATCTTCACTTTACTTCCTTGCTCAATTCATATGCATATAGGGGCATTTCAATCAAGGTGAAAGTCGAGCTCATTGAACCGATGAAATCATGGAGGCTGTTTTCAAACAAGAACTTTTGACGAATTGCAGTGAGCTCCCATGCCTGGACTTGCTCATCCAACCTAGCAGTGTGCAGGATTAATGCCTGATTTTAGGGCAACAGAGTTCTTGGAGGCTTTTAGATCATTGGAGCAATGACTAAGTTGATTTGGTTGACTTTGAGTCATGCCCTTCTAGTATATGTTTTGTGATCTTCAGATTACAATACCATCAAACTAAGGAGGGGGAAAATAATTAAAATTGTCAAATTAAGAGGAGGAGGAAGGGGACGATGGACACCATGGTAAAGTTTTAGGTTTAGAATTGTTGATAGGAAAAATTAGAAGACTAAAAGTGTTAATTTAATATTTATTTTCATATTTTTTTATCTCTTGTCATTAACCTTAACGCTAAAATTGATGGAATGCACACAATTAGGACACATAATAAGAGGTAAGACACTTTGATAGGATAACCTTAAACTCATGTACACATTTACGACATGAAAATAAACTAGGTGATTCTTTTGGACTTTACCTTTTCATAAATAGCAAAAATTGAAAATCGTAGTGAAATCATCGAAATAGGAGTGTAGCAAAAGTGTAGTTGTGTGTGTTCTGGTGATAGGTGAGTGAGGGTCTGTGTAGCTAGTCAAGTGTTAGCTAGGTAAGGGTATGGGTCTAGAAAGACAATCTTTTCATGGTTAAAATAGAAAGTTAGATAGATAAAAGCAACAGACAGATCTAGTACAAAAACAGGCAACAGAGGATTAGTCTGGCTGCTACACTAAAGAAGTAATAGGGCAATTACCCTAACGTTACTGGTCCTAGGGGTTGTAATACCCATGGCATCCGCCAAACAAACATTAACCAAGAAATCAGGGCATTTCCAAAAATCTACAGTGCCCTCAGCCTCCAAGTTGGCTCCCTCTTAGCCAAGAAATCCACTGCCGCATTAGCCTCTTTAAGTCTGCAATGAACCTCCTTCACCTGGCAAGACTATATGAGCAACCTGCAATCCAAAAACAAGAGCATTAGTTGAGTTGAAGTGCATTGAGAAGAATCCACAAGCTGCACAACCACTTGTGAATCCATCTCAATGATTAATGGAAATGTGTCAAACGGCTGGGCTAATTTCAAGCCCTCTGTTGAGCCCCATAATTCAGCTTTTAAGCTATCCAAATGCCCCACATTTCAAGCAATGACAGCCACAAAGCTTCGAAATTCATCTCTAATGACATCCCCAGTGCCTATCAAAGCATTATTAAGTTGAGAGGATCATCAGTATTCAACTTAACAACCTTAGTAGGAGAGGGATGCCATCCCATGTTAACCTATATTTTTTTATCAGCATTGTTCATTTTGTTGACCATAAAAAGAAGCTACTTCATTAGCTAAATTTATAACTTTTTCCTCTTACCTTTGCACCGGAAGCAAAAGTATTTTCAAAAACTTTTCAAGTTCCTTGCACACCACAATTCCCACAATCAAGTATTATAAAGTATTACTAACAATATTAAATAAGCTAAATATGTAGTAAAATATAATTAACAAAAATTTTATGAATTTTTTAGTTAAACATACTAAGATAAAAAAGAACCTAAATTAAATTGCACTGAAAATCAATTTCTTTAATTTAAATTTTAATAAAAAATAAAATAAAATCAATTCAGTGCATTAGCCAATGCACTAGTTACTAAGTAAACCCAACCGATCAACCCAAATCTAGTTCGGAACCCAAATAACCTGATCTAAAATTACGTGTGATTTAAACTGATCCAACCTATACCTAACCTAAACCCAAATAAACCTAACCTGATTCAAGCTGAACTCAAGATCAACGAAAACCCAAATAACTTTATTTGAATCATACATGGACCAAAATTCATGCTAAGTCGAATAAACTCGAACTTGAATAGTCTAACCCAAACCTGACCTGATATACACAATTGTCATCCCTAAAATTACAATGTGGATTTTATGGAACCACAGGAATGAAGTAGTCAACAGGAAGAGCGTCAGAAGTCCGAAAACTCTGATTTGGACTTGCAAGGCTAAGTGGAATGAGCTAGCCTCGTTGGACCCGGAACGTGCCAGGATTTACCATTCTGGAAGGTCGTAGCCTCCTCCGAAGTGGTGGTCCAAGGTCATCACATATGCTTAGTTGTGGAACAATGGCCATACCAGGTCAGAAGACGATAGAGGGTAGTTGGTAGCAGCGCAAGACGATAGAGGGTAGTTGGTAGCAGCGTTGGCTATTCCAGCCAGGGTACCAGGTCTGGAAGTGTTTTTCAGTTGCAATATGCCGGTAAGGTCTATGGCCGGTGTAGTGACTGGTGATGGTGAACATGAGAGACGGCCTAACTGAGATAAATTATTGAAAACCGGTTAGATTCGACCAATTAAATCTATCAAAAAATAAAGCGTTCTTGGGAGGGTTTCCTTTCTCCTACAGACATTTTTTCCCCTTCAACTTGGCCCCACCCACCTATCTTGTTTCCGTTTATATGAGACAAATGTGAGTAAGCAGATGCTAAAACGTAAGACCAACTTCCTCTCCCCGTAAGCTCTGTTTCTTGTACATGCTTTATATTCGATCAGACTAATTCAGACCTCAAAGATGCAGCTTACTAACCGACCAGTTCAATAGAATAAATGTCCTGGCAGTAGCAAAAGTAACAATACAGTTCATAACGCTACGGTAGCAAGTACAGTCAGCAAAATCATATGAATCCATAACAAGATATGTTCAAAGTCCGGACTCATTAGCAAACAAAGAACTAGGACTTCGTACCCAGGCATTCATAATCGAATCAAGGCACGCTTCTTGATTTGTCAGAAATTATGTGCCTTTTGTCAAGAATGAAGCAAGATCCAAAGAAAACAATTCAATAGACACATAATCCATTCAAACTAAATTGTAGTAGCACATAGATTACAGATGCTAAAGATTGAGGTCAAAGAACCTGTAATAATTTCGACCAATGCCCTAAACATGAAGAGGGGATAATAGATATGGCACACTAATTTCACCACAGCAACAATGCACAACTACTAAAACTACTCTCTAACAGGCATCATGAGTATCTTTACACGCTACAAAGTACTATACTACTATCCCAAGCTTCTTTAGTAGTTTCAACATACGATAGTATTTTGTAGCATAAAACCATGCGTAAATAGACTACCATTGCCAAGAATGGAGAGATATAAGAAAATCTGCAATATTTGTATACAGACAGCCAAGACAGTTGTTTGACCAAACTGAGGAAACCCCACACTACCAACGTTGCCTCCCACCAAGAGGAACAGTATTTGACCCTGAAATAATACCCCGGTTGGCATGACCTCCTCGAACTCTAGATCCAGAACCTACAGAAGGAAAATGTGTTCCACAAATTAAAATAAATGAAAAAGCAATGTTCCTCACTTCTCAATAATCTGGAGCTACAAACTGGCAAAGGAACGGTACCTCCAAAACTGGATCCAGCAAATCGGGCCAAAGCAGATAATGCTGGAGGCACAACCTGCCGTGCTTCTTGCAGGATCTTGATTAGATCCCTTGCAAACTTTGCATTGGCTTGTGTAAAGAAGCTAAAAGCAGTTCCTCTAGCCCCTGCACGACCAGTTCGACCAATTCTGTGCACATAATCCTCCAGACTGGATGGAAAATCATAGTTGATTACACATTTTATGTCCTTCACATCTACAGGCAGCAATAAAGAAATGAGAACAAACAAAAGGAACAAGAGAAAAAGCCCCAGCAAAGGCTAAGGAATTAAAAACCGAAAATTATAAATACAAAAATATCACAAGTAACCAGTTGGCTAGGCTGGGCTTAAATTTCAACCTAGCTTAACACCTGCTAACAGATCATCTTAGAGCAAGGTTCACATTTTTAGCCACATTATGAGGTATTTATATGGTAATTTGCTTTGAAATAGTGCAAGTCACCAACCATAACTTCATACAAGACTAGACTCATTATAGAATAACACTTGCCAAAAGAACTACAAGAATCAATTCAGTATGGTTTGGATCATAAATGATTGGGACATACCTTATCCCTGCTGTCTACAAACCTACTAATCAAATTTCAAGACAACACATTCACCATATAAATGTGCCCACCTTAACATCGCAGGGATAAGTAACAGCTTCACCATCATCATTCATGTACCCAAATGCTACAAAAGCAAAACATGAGTCCACCAGGCTGCCTCACGAATACCAGCTCCATAATCGTGGATGGGAAACAAACTCCAACCATGATACTAGATGCTCAATCATGGATGCCGGCATCCTAATTCTTGTCTCACTTTTGAAAAAAAACATGTGGAGCGACAAATTTCAGAGACATCTTATCAGTGTAAATAACTGCATGCCTCCCAAAATCATAAAACATACGAATTGGTAGTAGACTATTCTCCCTGCCTCCACATGATACAAAAAGTTTGTATAGTTTCAACTGAGTTCAGAAACCCAATATGCCACCTGGTTCAACTGATACATCCCTTTCCAATTAATGATCACATTTTAAGATCTTTGAAAACAGTTGGTTCAATTTTGAATAATGCCTCCCCTGTTGCACCCAAACCACAAATTAGATTCAGTGGAAACTGGACAGCAGCTGGCAGACTCGCCTATCTTCAAAGTTTCAAAACCTAAACAAACAGATGAGCATCCTAACACATAGTGATCCTACCAAGGCCCCGAGCAGCAACATCAGTAGCAGTCATTATGGGATTTCTGCCACTCTTAAATTCTGCCAAAACCCAATCCCTTTCATCCTGCTTTTTATCACCATGGATAGACAAAGCAGGCCATCCATCCATTCTAAGCTGCCTGGTGACTTGGTCACATCCCTTCTTAGTCTCCACGAATATGAGAATTCGACTCCCATCCATAATTGACTTGAGTAAATTTATTAACCTGCATCAGAAAAAAATGCTGATGAAATAACCTAAAATCCTAAGGAGCCCTCTAAAACAAATTTCTAAGACAAACCTATTGTACTTTTCTGGCCCTGTTACAACTTCAACAACTTGGTTTATAGATTGGTTTGCTTTCAGATCTGATGATCCGATGATAACCTACAGCTCATAAAAGTTTCAGAAGTCCCATAAGTATAAAAATTGAAAAGAAAAGCACTCCACGTGCAGAAGAAACAGGGAAGCTTTCTCACAAACCTTATATGGATTTCGCAAGAACTGTCTTGCAAGAGATTCAACCTCCCTCGGCCATGTGGCACTCCAGTATAATGTCTGTCTGTCAGGTCGTACCTGTTCAAGACACAAAAATTGAGAACAGAAACAGATAATTTGAGTTCAATTTTTTTCCTGAATAAGATGTTCTTTCTGCACATTCTACTATGGTAAAGTAGAATTGTCAAAAGCACAATTATATATCAAGCAGGACATGCTAAAATTCAGCTATGAAGCATGTAAACAAAGCAAGAGATTACAAATAAATCCTTCAGCATTTTTCTATCAAGTAGTGCATGATACAGAGATACCATGGCACAGCAATCAAGTATGTAATGAAAATTAGGAATTATTAGATATTATGTATTAAATGAGCTGTGTCCAACAAACACCTGTGCCACAATTTTTCTTATTTGAGGCTCAAATCCCATGTCCAACATTCGGTCAGCTTCATCCAATACAAGATAAGTTACTCGCTTCAAGTTTGTATGTTGAGCTTCCAGCATATCAATCAGACGACCAGGTGTAGCAATAACAACCTCAACACCTAGCAGGAAATCAAAATTAATTGAAGTGCTACTACATCTAGGCTTGATCTCCTTCCATTGATAGGATAAGAAATACCTCGTTTAAGATCACGAATTTGCGGGCCTTTGGGAGCCCCACCATACACACAGGTGCTTCTGATGTTAGCTCGAGATCCAAATTTGAGAGCTTCTTGTTGAATCTGAACAGCTAACTCCCGTGTGGGTGCTAATATTAACACAATGGGACCTTCACCTTGTGCTAAGCAAAGAAAGAAGCAAAAGATGAGCTCTTATCAAATACTCGATCCATTCCAAGTTCTTTGCAATATTCACTATTCATAAAAATTAATCTATGATTTTTTATTTTCAACATTTTAGTATATAAATGAAAAACCTTTTATATATCAATGAAAAATGAAGACCAGAGTTTCTAAATATATTTTTTTAAATTTTTTTCTAACAAATAATAATATCAAATAAATTCGAGTCAAAATAAGTTAAAAAGTCAAATGTTTTAATCAATATGGGACCATGGTAGCATAAAATTAGGTGATGACATAAATCAGAAAATTCAACAAGACTAACCTAGTCGAGGCTGTGCACTAACATGGACTAATGCTGGCAGCAAATAAGCAAGCGTCTTCCCTGAACCAGTCTCGGCGATCCCAATTAAATCTCTACCCTTCAACGCCATAGGCCAGCCCTGAGCCTGAATCGGAGTTGGCTCAACAAATCCCAAGCTAGCAAACACCTCAAGGCAATAACCTAAAGCAGAAAATTGAACAAACAGCTGAAGTAAACAAAAAACAAAAAACAAAGAAAGAAAAAAAGACCACCAGAAACCCAATACATCTAAAAAAAGCGAAGCATAAACATTTTACCACACAATACCTGGAAAATTTGCCTCCTGAAATGTCCTTACAGGCCTTGGAACATCAAAGCCTTCAACTGTAATCTCACGTCTAGAACGGTAAGAAAGAACATCCTGTTCAGTCATGGCGCTCACTGAAGGGCTTTCAACATAAAAATTCTTCTCGAAAGGAACCAAACCCCCAAAATTCTGCCTTGGAAGAGAAACATTGTCCAGGTCCCCTCTGGAAGAAACTCCATGTCTCTCTCCACCGTAACCCGTCCCACGGCCCCGACCCCTTCCTCCACCAAATCCACTTACATTAGCTCTTCTATCTCCAACAATACCATCCACAAACCCGCCCCGGCCAATCTCAAATCTCCGAGCAGGTGGGTCCAAGGGTGGGTGACCGCTGAAACTTCCATGACCCAGCACGGATCCGGGAAGTCTCGCCTGAAAAGTCCGCAACGGTTGCGGCCGAGCGCCACCGTAAGTAGCATGAGCGCCATGATCGAATGGGGCAGGAACGGAGGCTACACCCATCGGCGGCGGACCCACAAATTCGCTGCGTAAAAAAACAACTACCCAATTAGCTGCCAAATATTTCTAATCAAACTCACCAACAATCAGAGTTCCTCCTGAAACTTATAGGAACTAGGACATCAACATGAAAAATACCTTCTCCGGTGACGGTACGATTGAGGGTCGGCGTACCTACGATCGTAAGGATTCATCGGGTAACGACTGGTATTTTCTTCCGGGTATCGAGCGCCCGAATTGGCAGACTGGGAACTGGGAGGAACAGAATCTGGGGTTAACAGAGCCAGAGTGGGAACTGGGAAGAAGTTTAGAGGCAAACCTCCGGTAAGTCACCTTAATGAACGCGTCTCGACGTATGGACCACTAAAGGATTTTCATAAGACACATCCACCACCGATGTGGGCATTGTTTGGGCGAGAAAGTGCGTCGGCAATTCGGCGTTAGAATTGGGTTGATCGGATCAAATTTGAGTTCAGATTGGATTCAAGTTGGGTTATTTGAGTATGAGTTGATTTCGGGTTGAATAGATTTTACATTCGGGTTGGGTCAGACCAGGTTTATTTGGGTTTGGATTCAATCAAGTCAGGTTATCGAGTTTTAGATCATATTCAATTTGATTATCGAGTTTACTCAGTTTACTGATGCATAAGCTGAAATTGCTGAATCAATTTAATTTTTTTGTTCAATTTTGATTAAAATTTAATTTAACTAGATATTAAAAAATAATATAAATTTTATAAAAATATATTAATATATAATTTCTTTAATAAAATACTTTTTTTGTGTCAAGTTCTTTATAACATTCACTATTTATTAATTAATCTATAATTTTTTTATTTTCAACATTTTATTATATAAATAAAAAATTATTATATTAAATAATAAATAAAGAACTATAGTTTCTAAATATATACTTTCTTAATTTTTTTTAACAAATAATCTCTCATTCGTCCCATTTTCTTTACTCCATTTAACTTTTTTAACTAATTTGACTTAAATTTATTTATATTATTATTTATTAAAAATTAAAAAAAATATATTTAAAAACTATAAGTCTTGATTTATCATTTATGTATAAAATATTTTTTATTTATATATTAAAATTTTGAAAATAAAAAAATATATATTAATTATTAAAATATGACTAGTGCAAAGAATTTGAGACAAAGAGAGTAATATGAATAAATTCAATTTAAAATATTCAAAAAAGTTAAATATTTCAAAGAATATGGGACGGAAAGAGTACTCTAATTTCTAAAATCTAATTATTTTTATCTCTCTATCACCATATCATTAATTATTTACCATAACTTTCACTCATTTACTCTACAACGCAAAACAGATCAACAGAATGGAATAAACTTACTGACATATATTAAATTATAAATTTTTTAAAGTCTTTGCCAACCATATATTTTATATTCATTTAAGTTGAAATCGGGTCTTGTCGGGTTTAGTCATCGGATCATCTTAGGTTTGGGTTAAGTCAGGTTCGGGCTCGAGTTTTCTCGGGTTTTACTTCAATCAGATTTGGGTTCAAGTCAAGTTTGGTGCTATCAGGTTCGGGTTGTTGACTTTTTTTGTCAAATCAGGTTAAGTCAGACTTGGGTTCGGATGGATCAAGTCAGGTCTTCGAGTCGGGTCAAATTTTATTATCCTTATTTGGTTTGTCACATAATAGAAAGCGAAATACTATCTCCACCCAATTTGTACCATTTTTATTTTTTTAACTTAAATTTAGTTACATTAATATTTGTTAAAAAATTAAAAACTATAAGTTTTGTAAATTCTAAATATAATTTTTTTAATAAATATTAATATAAATAAATTTAAGTCAAACTTAAGTCAAAAAACTGAAATGATGTTAAGAACTTAAAATAGATAAATCATCCCAAAACTATTGTAACATATTCTAATTTGGATATTCTCAAATCTTTACAACATTTTTATATTTAATAACTTACTTTACATGCTACTTTTCATACTATTATCTTAATATACATTTTTCCCAACTTTCATGATTTACGACAAAAAAAGTTAAGGGTAAAAGTAGAAAAAATATACAAACATTTTTTAACTTTCTTAATCTTCGTGTCAAACCAAATGTTGCAACATTGGTGAGACAGAAGGTGCATTAGAGTGGGTAACCATATCATGGGCTAAGATGCACAAAATGCGTCCCGAACACAACTAATAACTTTTAATTATTTATAAAATTGTCATTGTGTCTTAAATTCCAAAAAACTATAATAATATTATCACGCCGCAAATCCCTATTATAGACGATGCCACAATTTCCTATAACTACAATAATGCCACCACATAATGACTTACTCCTATGTTATGTGTTCCATCTTTACTTCTTCCTATTCTATTACTAATTATATTTGTTCTTTGGCAATACATACGTGTGCCCCTCCTGATTTAAGAGTTTATTGCTTCCTACTTTCTTGTTGTTCCTTGACAAATGTATTAGTTCCATTTGATATTTAATAACTAAATTTTTTGCTATTCTCTATTTTCTTTTCTCCTATTGAATATAGTTATTTCATTGTCTCATCTTATTATTTCCTGACAAATCTACTTATTCCATTTGATATTCAATACTCTTTCTATCTAAAAAAGGATGCAATATATTTTATTTTATGCCATCTCAAAATTATATAACATTTCCATATTTAGTAAATCACTTTACCATATTACCTTTCAAATTATCATTTCAATATCTAGTTTTTCCAACTTTTGTTGATTTATATGTAAAAAGTAAAAGTAGAAACAATATGCAAATTTTTCCTCTTTCTTATCCTCATCTCAAACACAAATGTCTCATTTGAAATGGAACGAAGGAAGTAACTACTTGTAATGCCTATAACAGTTGTTTATTGTCATATTATTCTTGGTTTTAGCTGAATTTAGTTGCTCGTTTGATGCATATTACTATTCTCTATAAAATTAGATGTTTTTTCTTCTATTTAATGTCTAGTTGCTAGCTTGTAATGATTGTTCCTTGTAGATGCTTTTTGAGGGAGGAAAAAAATAATAAAGTGAGATGAAACAAAAAAACTGAGAAGATAGCAAAAGGGAAAATGAAAAAGAGAGTGAATAAAAAAGAATAATGAAGGGGAGATAGAACAAAAAAAATATGGCAAAAAATGAAAAATGAAAAAAAAAAAACAACAGTCAAAATCATAAGTATTTCTTTGAACTTTTACCCCAAACTCCTAAGACAAATAGTCAGCCAACCTAACTGAAGTACTATACTTTTCAAAATTTGCATTAATAAACATATAGTTATTTATAGTTATTGGATGTTTAGTCAAGATGTAAATGATACAACCAATGTAGCCTGTCTTCAAGTTATTACATTTAAAATTTTACTTAGGTGATAGCATGGACAGTACCCCTAAGTGCTATTAGTTTTATCACAACCAAAGTAAAAAGCGACCAATAGTGACCAATATATTGGGTTAACAAACTGCTTCAAAAGTGAAGGCCAAAAATCCAATCATCCCAAAATTAATCACTGTATTAAATATAGACTGTAGAAAGTTGAGACCTTACTTTTAAACCCATATGATATGGGCAAGGACAAACCTCCCTCTTCGAGAAGTTATCTCAAAACTGAATCACTTTGGGATATTGGAAAGTTCTATATCGAGTTGAGCAAATTTTATATTCATTATGAACCAAGGAGGGCAGTGAAAGCCTAAGGATTAACATATTTCATTGTAGAAATCTCTTAAGAGCTCAATAAGCAAAAATAACCAATGAAGAAATAACCTACTTGGCAATGGTTTGCTTGATGGGTTCTCAAGGTAAAAGTAAGAGGGAGTTGGAGTGGTCTTTAAAGAAACCTTAGAAATGAATTCCATAAGAATATTAAATTTAATTTCTTCTAACTAATATTGTGGCAAAATATGAAGCACTCATCTTTAGGCTTCAAATGGTAGACGGGGGTTAAAGGCCTCATTATATTCAGTGACTTCTAGATTATAGTCCAATAGATCAACAAACTTTGTAGAACTAAAGATCATTATGTAAGCACCTATAGTTGGTTAAGAAACCAACGTCAAAATTTGTCAATCTATAGGTCAAGAAGGTACTTGCATCGCCTAAAATATGCATGTAGATACCTTATCTAAAAATGAGACCGAGAGATTTACTAAGACTTTGGAGGCTCATTCCATCAATTTCCTTAAGTCCATATTTAGGCTGTAAAATAACTGGAGAGAGCCCATCAAAAGATATTTAATAACAGAGGAGACCACTAGTTGACTTACGAGAATGAGGTTGGCTTAATTTTCATCAATTTGTGGCAACCTATAGCAATGGGAGACCCTACCTCATAGCAAAAATACTCATCCATCTGAGAAGATAGTAGGTAGTTGTCAAGATGCATGAAGGATGTTGCTAGTCCCATTAGGGATTTGATCCATTCACCAAAAAAGTGGGGAATCAAACCTTATTTCTTTTTTTTTTTCCCCCGTCTATTAACTTTAGTCCAATGGTCTGATCAAGGTAACTAACCAAGATGGCCTTAAAAAACAACTTTTCAGATGCCAAAGACAAATGGCCTAGTAAGCTATCTTTATTCCTCTAGACTATCAAGTAACCGCATTTGAGGCCATTAGAGAAACACCATCCTATCTTGCATACAAAGTTGAGGCTTTCATTCTAATTAAAGTGGCTTAACCATCCTTTTATGTAAATGTTTTTTATGCACACAACTCAAAACTAAGACCTAAGGATATTAGAGTCATAGGGATGTCACTTATGAAGGTATGCCATTTCAACATAGGTACAGGACATGGAACCCTTGAGAATAATTGGGAAGGGCCATTCATTGTATTAAGGGAGCTTCGGAATAGAGCGTTTGAGCTAAACAAGGCCTTAACAAAAATACTTTGCTAACTCTATCACTTGGCAAACTTAGCCCTAACTATCCCAGTGGTTATTCAAGAGTTCATTATAAGGTTTAGTTGCTTGAGTGTAAGACCTCCAAACATTTGAGATAAAAATTAAAATGTGTAAGATAAATAATTTCTTACAAAAAAAGTGTACATTAGTAAGGAACTACACTATATAAAAAATTTTATTTTTCAATTGAAAAATTTTAAGTCTCTAGAGGCACATCGTTGACTCCATCTAGAGCAATACATTTTATAGCCTTTGGACTAGTTTTTCTTTTTAATACCAAATGAATCAATCTTCAAGGCCTTCATTCAATACATCAAGGCTAAACAAGTTCACATTCAAATGATCTTACTCTACATAATACCTGCAATAAGCAAAACAATCGTATAGCTTCCGAATCACATTCTTATCTGCTTTGTCCTGTTTTTTTTTTTTTTCACCTCATCCTGAAAGTGAGTATTCTTCACTTTCAATGCTACTTTGAGTGTAGGCCTTTGTAGTCTTGCTTCATCATTATAACTGCTAGTTGTACCCTTGCACCCTTTGACTAAAGGATTTCTTTAAAGTGGAGTAGTAGCCTGTAAAGCCCTTCTCTACCTTCATATTCATTTCTTTTAAGGATCAAAGGCAAGTGGTGGGAAATTTGAGGACTTCATCCTATTCCAAAATCCTGTTCTTTAAAATCTTCTTGTCCTCTTCTAGCTCTATCACCTAGGCCTCCAAGCATACCTTCTCTATTTTGGCTAGGATGAAGGTTTACTCTATGAAAAGAAGCTCTTCCTCAACCTTCTCCTGCTTTTCTATACATCTGTGCCATTTAAGACAATGGATGTATGCAACATAGAAATCACCTTTACCATTCATGATACATAATGAATTATAAGAACATGAAGATAAAAAAGACTTACATAAAGGTGGTGGACTACAGTAACTTTCACATTCTTTAGGGTATTGGCAGTCACATAATATATTGTTTATGCATCCTAAGGAAAAAAAAACCCATCTAGGATATAGAATGGGATAAATATAGATTCTTCTCTGGTCAACAATAATTGAGGGTCCCAAGAAGTACCCCCATAGTTGGCAAAGAAGGTCCTATTCTTAGGGGTGATCAGATTCGGTTGAAACCGAAAAACTGAAAAAATTTTAAAATTCGGTTCGGTTAATTCGGTAATTCGGTTCAGTTTCGATTGAAACCGAATAACAAAAATTTCGGTTTCGGTTAATTCGGTAACCGAAATAACCGAAATTTTTTATACCAAATTTTTTTTATTTGTTTCATGAACAATAATGCTACCAAGTAACCCAAATTAGCTTGAATTCTTATTTTCTTTCTTTCCATGGGCAATGAATCTTCTATATTGAATGGAATTTGAAAAGAAAAAAAATATCTTTACCTCATTTCATCTCTTATAGAATTTAATTACCATTTTTTTGGTTAAATTCGGTTTAAACCGAACTGAACCGAAATATTTCGGTTCGGTTTTATGGACTAATTCGGTTATTTCGGTTTCTTAGTATCAAAAACCGAAAACCGAATAAACCAAAAAATTCGGTTCGATTTGAACCGAACAAACCGAATAATCACCCCTACCTATTCTACTTCTTTTGCAACATCCCTAAGATCTTCAACTGCAACCTATCATGAATGCTATGGTCTACCATGCTTATTTCCCTGAAATGCTGTGTGCTTACGGGCTAAAAATCCACCCATTATTTTCCCTAGCCCTTTCCCCTTTACCAGATGGCTTAATGATAACAAGTGTATCTTTAGTAGGTGTTGTAGTTGCTAAAGGGCAACAAGGAAAGGCGAAAACCTTAATTGCAAAAACAAAATGGTCTTTATATAGATTTCACATAGATTTTCATAAAGAATTTTTTACAAATATACAAGTCACAGAAAATGTCTAGATCTAATATAAAAATAATAGATGAAGAAACTATGACAGACCTTAAGGCTTTTGCGAATGTGGCACAACTTAAATGGGCGTAAGTGAGGTGGTTGTCAAACATTCACCTTACAGTGCTTGACTAGAGAAAATCATCTACTACCTCCACTACCTTGGAGGATTAAGGGCCAAAAGTTTTCTAGTGTTTGCTCTTGTCGATGAGGGCAATAAAAGTTGCCCATCATTGTTAAAAGCATGAAGGAACACCGATTAGGCCTTATTCTCCTTTTCCTTCAGGGATTTTTCATCTCCTAGAGAGCTCAAATAACTTGATGGCCAGGGGCCTCATCGTTTATGGTCATGGTGACTGGTGGAGGGACTTTTGGGAGGAAGAACGCCTGGTGGACTGGACAGCCCAAAGGAGAGTGCCTGAAAGCTCAGAAACAAAAGGTTAGGAGGCCCCCGGAGTGTTTTTCCGGGGGGGGAGCCTCCGACGCCCAAGTCAGTGGTGGCTGAGAGAAAGGCAGAGAAAATAGCACAAAGGGCTGAGGAGTTTTGCCTGGTAGCGGGAGCCGTATTTTGCCAGCCAGCCAACCAACCAACCTCCTGTCAAGTATTAATTCCTGGTATTTATAGGAGTGCCTAGCCCGTTCAGATCGCGACACGTGTTCGGTCGGATGTTCCTGAATTTCTGGGCGTAGGGGACAGATAGTTGGTAGCAGGTTGCCTTGAGCCATGTGCTGAGACGGGCCATGATGTGATTTTGATGGCGTCAGCGTGGCAGAGCGCCTTTTGAGGCGGCTTGTGGCGTCTGTGAATGGATGTGTCAGAGGCTTCCTTAAATGCTTCCATAAATACCCCTGCCGTACTCCCGAGGTCCCTGGGTGAGGTCGTCCTTTGGTACGGACAGAGCCTCTTTGGGAAACAAGCCCTGAGTTCGGGGTTTCCCAGCTTCAGGGAGTTCCGCCTTCGGGGATATCATGTTCGGCACGCTATGTTAGGTGCCACTTTTCCGAAGGCGATCAGTTCACGACCCTGGGGGGGGCGAGTAGTGTCCTGGCGTGCCGGGCTCGGAGCTCCTTGGCTATCTCCCGAGGTGCCTGATCACACCTTTTCTCGGGTAGCACCAGCTTCTTCTGGCCATGACCATGGCAGGGAGTTCGGCCAGATAGAGGCGATAGCCTTTGGCTATCACATGCCCCCCTTTGGAAAGCCGAAGGAAGACTTCGGTTTTGCATCTCTTTCCGAGGTCGTCTGTGGGAGTCTTTTTGGAAGCATAACCTGTTCCGAGGATGTGCCTTTTGCCCGAAGATCACGGGCTCTACGGTCTTGGCCTTTTCTTTGGCGTCCTCGAGGCGGAGTCTGCGTTTTGTTTCTGCAGGTCTGTTCGGCCAAGCGTGTCAGTCTGAGCGGCGCGTCCCAGTTTTCCAGGGATGTCAGAAGATGTGTCCCAGCTTTCAAGGGACGTTTGGAGGACGTGTCCCCTATTTTTGCGCAGCGGTTGACACGTGGCGCTTTGCCATTGGAGGAGAGTCGTGTTGGTTACAGAGGGCGCGCCTTTGCAAGTGTAGAGAGTAATAACGGCGTCGGTTCGCCTCCAAAGGGTACTTATGACGGCGTTTCGGTTATCCACCTCTGGCTTATAAATAGCCCATTTCATCATAAGTTCCTTACGCTTTTGCTCTTTTCTCTGCTTTGCCTCTGTTCTTGCATTTTTCTTGCTTTCTGTGGCGGAGCTTCCTTAATCAGAGCCTTTTTTCCAGCCAACTTTCACGACGGCGTCCTCAGATTTTGGCAAATCTTTCGGTGGGTTTTTGTTTTTCAGCGCGTTTTGATCCCTGTGTTCTTCTGAGTTTTTCTCTGAAAACTGTTTTCTTCCGTTTTCAAACTCATTTTTATGTCGAAAATGCCCATTCCTGAGAGCTGGCAGCCTCTTTTAGCCCATCCTTGTTGCACCACCCCTGAGAAGTTAGAGAGGTGGAAGAAAAAATTCTTTCTTCCCTCTTACGCCGTTACCAGGCTGCCTCGTTCTAGCCACTATGCATTTTCAAACCATAGTAAGGAGGTTACCGTTTTCCGAGCCCAGCTGAAGGCCGGTCTTCGGTATCCTCCCCCGAAGATGGTGTGCGAGTTCTGCCAATTTCATGGCATTGCGGTGAACCAGCTTCCCCCGAACTCGTTCTGCTATTTCAACGCCTACCTCTGCATGTGTGGCGTCTTCGGGATAGAACCCCATTTCAGGATTTTTATGCAGTACTACAAGCTCTCTGTGGTCCCGAAGGGTGGCTTCTTTTTCATGCTACCTCGGGGATCCGGGAGCAAGAAATTCATGTTCACCTTCGCCACTAAGGATAGCTGGCGGGGCTGGCAACAGAAGTTCTTCTTCATGAAGATGGCTGAAGCCTGGTCGGACGTTCCGATCAAATGGGCTCAGGGAACACTGGATGCGGACGTTGGTGATCCGAGGATGCTGCTGACCCCAGAGTTGGCTCCCGTGTTCGCGGATTTCGACGCCCGCATTCGGGCTGTCTCTGACTGGGATCCCGAGGTCTCTCCGCGCGCCCTTTACCCTTTTCCAATCAACTGGAAGTTGATGACCGAAGAGGTCCTTCGGGAACTAAAGGTGGTAAAGGAGCACAAGACTGACCTCGGGATGCCAGCTCCTGCCATTGCCGGGAAAGATTCCTGGTTGGTCAAGCTTCTTAAGGAGGAGATTTCTTTCGAAACGCTTGCCGAAAGTGAGTTATTTTCTACTCCTTTGCTGTTTTTTCCTCGGACTTACGCTGATGTTTCTCTCCTTTTTCAGAGATGGGTGACGATACTGCCGCCTATTACAAGTCCCTCTTCTCCGGCCAAGTGGAGAAGGACGATCAAACGAAGAAGGCGGCTTCCCGAAGGCGGAAGTCTACTGGCGCGGGTCCTTCGAGGAAACGGGCAAAGAGAGCTGCTCAGGTTCCTCTAGAAGAAATTCCCGAGGAGACTGCCGAGGAGCCTGGGACAGCCGAGGTTCCGGCGTCTGAGGCTGCTGCTTCCGAGGTCCCTCCAACCGACGTCCCTCCTCAAAGTCCTACTGCGTCGCAGGCCCTCCTTGATGTAGTGGTAGAAGTACCTTCTGCCGAGGAGCGGCGCAAGCGGAAGGGTAAGGGCATTTTGGCCGAGGAGGCCGAGGACTCCGAGGACGATGTTGCCGAGGTCCCACCAGGTTTGTTTCCAGACAAAGTGTACTTCCTTTGTTTTTTCTGGAATTTGCCTTTGTCTCTGACCTGTTTCTCTTTTCCGCCCTGCAGGGGAGCTACTTACCCCGAACTGGAGGGCCGAACACGCGGAGGCGAGGGCCCGTCGCGACGCCAAAGTCCCGCAAGGGAAGATACCAAAGGAGCCTTTCTGGACATTCACGGAGGACATGAACCTGTACTCCGAGGACTGTCCTGAAATGGCGAAGCAGATTTCGAAGGGGGTGCTCACCGAGGCCTCCTTCAAGGCTATAGCGGCGGCCCACCCGGGGGATAACACTCTTGCCGCAAAGATCACCGAGCATGCTGCTCAGGTATATCCTTCACAACTCTTGCCTTTCAATTTTTTCCTAAGTGTTTGGCTCTTACTGACCTTGCGTTTTATCTCCTTTGCAGCTGCTGGGGTACGCCGGCTTTCTCCGAGTTCGGGTAGCCAGGCAGACGGCATTCCGAGCTTCGGCCTTAGAGGCCCTAGAAAAGGTGAAAGCGACGTGCTCGGAATTGACCACCAAGAACCAGCAGCTGGCAGATGCTGCGAAGGAGGAAGCTGCCACCCTTCGGGAGGGGTTCCGAAAGGAGAAGGAATTCTTGATGGCAGACTCTTCCCTAAAGATTGCCGATCTCCGCAATCAGGTGGCGGGGCTGCGCGCTGCAAACCAAGACCTTCTTCAAGACAAGGGAAAAAAGGAGAATATCATAGTCACGCTCTTGTCTGAGAAGAAAACCCTTCAAGCCGAGGTTCAGTCTTTGAAGAAGGAGCCGAAGGGGGAGGAGCGGATAAGGGTGCTGGAAGAGGAGGTCGGGGATCTGAAGGACGAGCTTGACGACCTTGAGCTTAAGAAGAACAAGGCTGATCAAATGAACAAGGTCGCGTTTCAGGACGGCTTCTGCCTCGTTCGGCACCAGGTTCTCCAGAGGTTCCCAGGTCTGGACCTCTCTTTTCTAGAGGGTCTAAACATTCCTGGGGGACCTCGGTGGCAATGGTCCAAGATCGAACATCTGAAGCTTCCTCCAATTCCAGCGCGGAAGGTGGCGGAAAAGGGTGGACAAACGAGTGGCTCTCAGGACGCCGCGAACCCTTAGGCTTCTTTAGGGCCCCTTTTCCTTCCCTTCTTTTTTGTACTCCTTCTTCGGGCACTTCTTTATTGTAAGGCAGCTTTGCTCTTAACGGAGATTTTTTGGCTAAGTGTTTCTTCAAGTTTCTTTATTTCCATTGTCCCGAACACGTTCGCTCAAGAGACTTCGGAAAACCTGCGATCAAAGAAACTTTTTTACCTTCCTTTGTCCCGAGTACGTTTTACTCGAGAGACATTCTGGAAAGTCTGAGAAAATTTTGACTAAGTCTTTTTTGCAGGCTTTTTGCATTTCCAATTTTTCCCGAACATGATTGCTCAAGGGACTTCGGCAAACCTTCAATCAAAAATTTTTGTTTTTCCAGTTGTTCCGAGCATGTTTGCTCAAGGGACTTCGGAAAACCTTCCGCGAGATTTTTCACTTCCCATTTTCCCGACAACGTTCGCTCAAGGGAGCTCGGGAAATTATCTCAGCGCTGGCTACGGCGAGTACTTCTGCGAGATTTTTGTTTTCCATCTTTCCCGAGCGTGGCGGCTCAAGGGACTTTGGGAAGCCATATCTATGCTTTATCATGGCGAGCATCTTTCACGGAATGTTGTTCATTTCTGCACTTAAGAAATTTTCTCAAGATACTACTATATATTTAGAACATTTTTTGTTCAACATACCTCCTCCGCTCAACGTTAAGCGTAGAATTTTTTCAAGGCGCCCGAGTGCCAATTGTTCTTCAATTCTATGCCTTCGACGTCGCCAAGCTTGTACACGCCTTTTCGTTGTTTTGGCCAGGGCCAGATAGGGTCCTTCCAAGTTTGCGCGAAGTACGCCATGGGATGGCCTTCGGGGTGCGAAGTCGGCCTTTCGGAGAACGAGGTCTCCCTTCTTGATTTCTTTTGGCCTGGCCCGTAAGTTTATAGCCACGGCCACTCTTCGCTGGTAAGCTTTTCTTCTCAGCTCGACTATTTCTCTGTGTTCGGCCACCAGATCGAGATTGGTTCTTAGGCCGAGGTCGTTACCACCTTCATCAAATACTTGCACCCGTACCGAAGGTCGAACTATCTCTATTGGGATAATGGCCTCCGTTTCGGAGATGAGTGAAAAAGGAGTTTCCCCTGTGGCTCTTCGGGGCGTCGTTTGGTAGCTCCATAATATACTTTGGAGTTCTCCTGGCCAATTCCCCTTGGCTTCCCCCAGTCTCTATTTCAGGCCATCTTTTATGGTCCTATTCGATACTTCCACCTGCCCGTTGCTTTGGGGGTGAGCTACTGGGCGAAGTGCATCTTTCATTCCGAGGTCGCTGGTGAATTCTTGGAATCCTTTGTCTATGAACAGGGATCCATTATCAGCCACTAGTAAACCTGCATACGATGTTCTTCCATACGAAGTTTTGCACTTCTTTTGCCGAGATAGTTGCTAGTGGTTCTGCCTCTACCCATTTTGAGAAATAGTCCACTGCTACCACGCAGAATTTCACGCCTCCGGGTACTGTGGGGAGTGGCCCAATAAGGTCTATACCCCAGACTGCGAAGGGCCAAGGATAGTCTGCCGAGGTTACCATTTCCGAGGGTGTCCTCTGGATTTTTGCATGTCTCTGGCAGCTACCTCATTTCTGGACGAACTGTCTTGCGTCCTTTCTCAGGGTAGGCCAGAAGTATCCTTGGCGGAGTATCACTGCTGCAAGGGCATCAGTTCCAATGTGTGGACCACACATGCCTTCGTGAACTTCTTCAAGGACCATTTCAGTATCCTCTTCATTCACACATCTTTGCAGCGGGTTCGTATATCCCTACCGGTATAACTCTTCGCCAATCAGGAAGAATCTTCCGGAGCGTCTTCATAGTCTTGCAGCATCACTGGGGTCTTCGAGGAGCAAATTCTCTGCGAGGTATCTTTTTATTGGATCTTTCCACCCTGTTCCCGAGGTCGCTATGCTTAGCACTGAGATGCTCGGATGGTCTAGCACCTCGGTGTATGTTTTCGACTTCGCCAAGCAATCTGCCTCAGTGTCATTCCGCCGGGGTACATTTTCGATCCGTACGGAGTCAAACTCTTGGATGAGCTTTGCTACCAGCTTGTGGTATTTTGCCAAGATTGGGTCCTTCGCCCCATAATCTCCTGCTGTCTGCCGAACTACCAGCTGGGAATCGCTGTGAGCCTTTAAGTTTCTCACGCCAATCTTTCTGGCCAAGCGTAATCCCGCTGCGAGGGCTTCATACTCTGCTACATTGTTGATGACGTTGAAGCTGAACTTGATAGCCTTCATTACCTCCAAGCCTTCGGGGCCCCTGATAATTACTCCAGCTCCCTGGTGTTCGGACCCGAGGCTTCGTCTGCAAGGTCCATTCTGGCTCACCCTCTTTTGGGTCAAATGGCTCCTCAGTGGTGGGTATTTCGGCGATAAAATCTCCAGTGACTTGAGCTCTTTTGGATCTCCGAATGGCTCTCCTCAGTGGGTGGGTATTTCGGCGATAAAATCTGCCAGTGCTTGAGCTTTTATGGCCTTCCGAGGCTCATACGTGATTTCGTGTTCGCCCAGCTCTATGCACCACTTGGAGAGCCTTCCCGAATGATCATCCCTCTTCATGACGTCCCGTAGCGGCAGACTACTTCGGACGATGATGGGGTGAGCCTGAAAGTATGGTCGTAGCCTTCTCCCTGCAAGCACCAAGGCATATGTAGCTTTTTGAAGCAAAGGGTACCTGACTTTGGTGCCATGCAGGGACTTGCTGACATAGTAGACCGGCCATTGCTTTGGCCCTTCTTCTTTCACGAGGACCGAGCTCACAGCTTTTTCTGTAACGGCGAGGTAGAGTACGAGGGGCTCTTCCTCCCGAGGTTGTCGCAGAGTCGGCAGGCTGGCCAGGTAGACTTTGAGTTCTTCCCAGGCCTTTTGGCAATCTTCATCCCAAGGATGATCATTCCTTCCGAGGTCGCCTTCCATTTTTGCTGCCTTTGTGAGGATTTTGAGGAAGGGTCGACACCTATCTCCGTACCTGGAAATAAAACCTGCTCAGAGAGGTTATTCTTCCGGTGAGTCTCTGCACATCTTTGACTGTGGTAGGAGTTCGGAATCTGAAGCAGAGCCTCAATCTTCTCGGGGTTAGCATCGATGCCTCTTTCGGATACCATGTACCCAAGGAATTTTCCCGAGGTCACCCCGAAGATGCACTTCTCAGGATTAAGGCGGATCCCGAAGGCTCTGAGCTTTTGGAAGGTTTCCTCTAAATCTGCAACGTGGTAGCCAGGCAGCTTGCTCTTGACTATCATATCGTCAACATACACCTCCATGTTTCTCCCCATTTGGTCCTTGAAGACCTTGTTCATCAATCTCTGGTAGGTGGCTCCTGCATTTTTGAGCCCGAAGGGCATCCTGATATGGCAATATGTTCCTCCCTCGGTGATGAAGGCTGTCTTTTCTTCATCTTCGGGGTCCATCCTTATCTGATGGTAGCCACTGAGGGCGTCTAGGAAACTTAGGAGCCCATACTCAGCAGTTGAATCTACCAGTTGATCTATTGGCGGCAGAGGGTATGAGTCTTTTGGGCAAGCATCGTTCAAGTTTCTGAAGTCGATGCGCATCCGGAGTTTGCTGCTACCTTCTTTTGGGGCCATGACCACGTCGCTCAACCATTCGGGGTACTTGACCTCCCTGATAACTTCAGCATCTAGGAGACGCTGGACTTCGGTTTCGACAAAGTTGCTTTTGTGGGCTGAGATGCTCCGTTTCTTTTGCCGGACAGGTTTTGCTTTCGGGCTTACTTTGAGGCTATGCTGTATTATGCCAGGGTTTACCCCTGGCATATCTTTCGGCGAGTAGGCAAACAGATCTTTATTTTCCAGCAGAAAGGATACAAGTTTTTCCTTGTCACCTTCGGCCAAGCTCTTCCCTATTCGGGTAGATTGTCCTGGGACAAGATCTACTGCTTCCGTTTCTGCTTTGGTGAGATTTTCTTCTTTGCCTTTTTCTGGCGCCTTTGCCTCCATTGTTTGCGCGAGGTTGCTTGCCGGAGCTTTTCGTGCTTTCACAAACACCTTTCTTACCTCGACTTGGTCTATGAAGACCTCTGCATCTCCATCCTTGGTGGCGAATGTGACAGTCAAGTACTTCACATCAGGGTGAATGTGCGGGTTCCCCGTTGTCAGCCTTCCAAGGATGGCGTTGTACGAGGACGGGACACCCATGACGATGAATCTCGCCATTGTGGAAGAGTACAACTCAGCTGCTCCGTTCACCGAAGTCCATCTCATCATCAACGGGAGATCGATCTATCCGAGGTCAGGGAGTCCGGATGAATCGACCCCAAAAGTGGGCGAAGTGACAGGCTTTAGTTTGCTCCTGGAGATGCCCAAGCTCGGCAGCAGGTGCGAGAATAGGACGTCAGCTTTTAAGCCATTATCAAGTAACACTCTTTTGATGCCTCAGTTCCCTATCTTTGTCGTGATCAGCAGCGGGTCGTTGTGGGGGGAAGACGACGGTGGAGCTATCTTTGCGAGCCAGTTTCTTTGATGGACTTTTGATAGTCCATGACTGCAATTTCTCTGGCTTTCCGCTTTCTTTCCGAGGATGGGAGCGTCGTGGTGATGGTTTGGATCACCCCTGCTGGAGGTGGGGGGCGGATTTTTGGACTTCGGTTTCTCCGCCTGTCGGAGTCATAGTCCTCATCTTCAGCCCTTTCTTCCTCCATTTTTCTGCCTTTCGGGGGTTGCATCCTCAGGTATTTCCGAAGTTGGCCCTGCTTTATCAGCGACTCTATGTACTTCTTCAGCTGGAAGCAATCTTCGGCGTCATGGCCGTGGTCGCGATGAAACCGGCAGAACTTCTTGCCATTCTTTTTGTTATCGGCGGTCATGGCCTTTGGCCGCCGAATCTGCGTCCCTTGCCTTTCCAGCGCCATGAGGATGCTGGTACGTGTAGTGCTCAGGGGCGTGAAACTTTGGGGTTTCCTTCCCCGCATCCTCCGAGGTCGCCCTGCCTGTTCCGTCGGATGGCGAGCTTGTTGGTTGGACCCTTTGGCGCGGTAGTGATCGGACTTCGGCCCTGCCAATCTCAGCTCCTCGGCTGTCATGTTATGTTCAGCCCTTCGGTAAAATTCTCCGAGGGTCTCCGGGGGACCCTTTGAGAACTCGTAGAACAGCTGTGAGTCCCGCCGACGGCCTCGTGTCATGGCAAGAATGCGGATTTCGGGCCGAAAGTCTGGGACACTCAGGGCTTCCCTGTTGAACCTTTCGACATAGTCTCGGATGGTTTCTCCGTTCCTCTGCTCTATGTCGAATATCTGTACAGGCATCTTCGCAGTACGTCTGCTCCCAATGAACTGCTGGGTGAAGGCTGTGGACAACTCCCGGAACTCAGTAATGGTCCCTGGAAGCAAGGAATTGTACCACGCCGTGGCTGGCCCTGTGAGGGTGACTTCGAAGCACTTGCACATGGTAGCGTCATCAGCACCGTGTACTATCATGCTCCGTCTGTACTTCGTCAGGTGGGCCTGCGGATCACTACGGCCATCATAAATTTCCAACCGAGGTACTCTGAACTTGCCTGGCATGGCTGCCTCAACGACGGCCTGAGTGAAAAAAAAAAAAGGGAGTCATCTTCGCAGGATGTTCCCGAGGGTCTGGCCCAAACGGATCTTCTGGCCACTTGTTTTTCCACTTTATCCAGCCGTGCTAATATCTTCTCTATGAGCACTGTGGTGCTAGGGCCTTTTTCAGGGAACGGAGATCGTCGGCGCCTCTTCGGGGGGCGAGTTCGGCGCTGAGGGTACAAGGACCTCGCCTCAGGTGACGAACTGCTTCGCTGTGAGACTCTCGGCTTCTTGGATCTGGTTTGTCCCACAGAACGTTTCCCGTGGGCCATAATTTCTGTGGACGATTCTTCGCGAGGGTCTCCATTCCCCGAACTGCGATGTATGGACTTGGGGCTCCTCCGCCGAGGGCGTGTCACCGAGGGGGGTCTCTAGGCCTGTGCTTGCTGTGGCCACCTTCGGCCGATCTGCTGTGTCATTTCAGGCACGACCGAACGCTGAAAGTCCCTCAAGAAACTCATAGTGACTACCAGAGGGCGGTCTCCCTCGGGCGCAGAAGTCCCTGGGGGTGTTTGCTCAGCAGCCGGTTGTATCTCAGGCACGGACGGGGACCTCGGGAGTCCCTTATCCTTAGAACGCCGAGCCTTAACGACGACGATCTCAGAGCGGGTTCCCACAGACGGCGCCATATGATGGCCAGGGGCCTCATCGTTTATGGTCATAGTGACTGGTGGAGGGACTTCTGGGAGGAAGAACGCCTGGCGGACTGGGCAGCCCAGAGGAGAGTGCCTGAAAGCTCAAAAACAAAATGGTTAGGAGGCCCCCGGAGTGTTTTTCCGGGGGGGAGCCTCCGACGCCTAAGTCAGTGGTGGCTGAGAGAAAGGCAGAGAAAATAGCACAAAGGGCTAAGGAGTTTTGCCTGGTAGTGGGAGCCGTATTTCGCCAGCCAACCAACCTCCTGTCTGGTACTAAGTCCTGGTATTTATAGGAGTGCCTAGCCCGTTCAGATCGCGACACGTGTTCGGTCGGATGTTCCCGAATTTCTGGGCGTAGGGGACAGATAGTTGGTAGCAGGTTGCCTTGAGCCATGTGCTGAGACGGGCCATGATGTGATTTTGATGGCGTCAGCGTGGTAGAGCGCCTTTTGAGGCGGCTTGTGGCGTCTGTGAATGGATGTGTCAGAGGCTTCCTTAAATGCTTCCATAAATACCCCTGCCGTACTCCCGAGGTCCCTGGGTGAGGT